>QAXN01000409.1:4318-33495 GCA_004335795.1 Chlamydomonas sp. 3222
AACACGGCATGCCAATGACCAACACCCAGCAAAGAAGTGCCATCAACTTGAATGGCAGCAGCTGAGTGAGCAGCGCAATCGACCTTGGGCTTCCCAGGAGCGTGGACCCAAGCACCTACCCACCTGCCACAGGCCTCCCAGGCCTCCGGCGCGCCAAAGCGCTGCAGGTACACGTGCCTCCAGGGGCGGTCGTCGGCAGCGGCACCGTGCCAAGCTCGGCACACGCAGGCGCAGGCGGCGAGGTCAGGCAGGCGGGACAGCCTGCGGGTAGCGCAGAGGGGGTCCGAGGTGGAGGCGGATAGACACAGCATGTCATGGTTGTGACGTGGAGTGGGAGTGTCGTACGTGGCCTGTGTGTACGTAGCAAATACAGCAGCAGCTCTCTGTGTTAAGCAGTGAGCTCGTGAGCAGGGCGGGTCATGGATGGAAAAAGTTGGATACCGGTATGGGGTTGCAAGGAAAGGGGGTTCTCAGCGCGGATGAGAGCCAAGCTTTGGCTATCCAAAACCAGCGCTGGCGAGCGTGCGCGACGCCTATTTACCTGCAAAAGATCTCCAGGAGGATGTCTCCGCGGGAGACTGCGTCGTGCACCATCGACGCGTAGCCATCGGTATGTTCAGTCATGCCTTCCGTCGTCGGGGAACCAGTTACTGTCGTGTTGCCTGACCGCAAAGATTATATACTACGCGCTGCAGTTAGCTGAAAAGGCACCGCTCTCTATCCCGGGTTTGCACAATGTAGTGAGCGTTGCATTAGTTGCTGCAGCCTATATGCACACGTCCAGTTGCAATACGTGCATGCGTTTGCAGAGCGATCAGTTGCATAAGTAACAGTTCAGTTTGGGCCCTAACAGGCGTCATCTACAGATCGGGCCAGGCGCTGATGGACGATGCCCGCAGGTGCTCCCTTGCGCTCCCCGCGGCTGCAACGGCGAACGGCGTTATATAGTACAGGGGCATAAACCGCACGCGATATGCATGGCTCATAAGCCGCTGAACGTTGTTCTCCGTATGCTTCGTGTTCTCAACTGCGGCAAGGGGTCTCCCCTGGGCAGGAGCGTGTACGGACGGCTCTCGTTCCGTGGTACCGTCCGAGACAAGGAGCCTTCCCTTGCGTGCATCAACCCGTAGCAACTGGCACAGCATGCGGTAGTCAGCATGTTAATGTCCAGATTCCACAGCGATGTTGGCTACCGTATGCGTGCACCCAGGTACCCAAGGTCGTCTGGTTAGGCAGTGTCCTCAACAATGCCGCCCCATGTCAGAGCTTGCCGAAGGAGGCAGCGCCCCGCGTGCTTTGCATGGACCTGTACCATATGCAAATGGGGTCAAAACGTGCAACTGAAAATTCACAGCCTTCTTAATTCCCCTCTTCGTCGTCCGAGTCCAACCCGAACCCTGCCACAGCCGCCGGCCGCCCCGGCCCAGACCCTGTCGCCGGCCCTTTCGTCCCCCTCCCGGCCGCCCCCATCGGCGCGCCTGCCGGCCGCTTTAGCCCACCCATCGCCATGCCGCCCCTAACCACCCCGCCTCTCCCCCGCCCCGCACCCGCACCTGCTCCCAACCCAAAGCTTATGCCAGTTCCCCCGGCCCCCAACACCACGCCACCTGCCCCTGCCGCAGCCGTACCCGGGCGCCCATCAGGGGGCGGCCCCGGTGGCAGCGGCGGGGCATCTCCCGGTAGCGGCGGCGGCAATGGCGGCGGTTCATCAGGCAGGGGCGGCGCCGCCGCCGCCGCCGCTGTTGCTGCATGCGCCCCGGCAGCCTGACCCTGCTGCCTGCTCCGCTGCTGCGCCGCCTCGACCTGCTTCTGCAGCCGCGCCATCTCCTTCTCGGCGGCGCGCTGCTCCCTCCGCTGGCGGTCCTCCCGGTTCCGCTCCGCCATGGCCGCCTTGGTCTCCGCCAGGCGCTTGCGGTGGTGGTGGTCGTACGAGGACAGGTGCTCCTCCAGCTGCCGGGCCGTGGTGTACTGCTTGTCGCACACCTCGCAGTAAAACTGCGCGCGGGCGGTGTGGTGCCATAGGGCGTGGGTGACAGGAAGGCCAGGGCGGTGTGGTGCGTGCAATCATGCACAACAGGGCCTGTCCGTGCCCATCAGCACATACCAGCCCTATGGCCTACTGGACGGCAGAGGCAACATGCAGGGCACAGCCGCGCCATGATTGGATGACAGTGCTACGAGGTAGCGGACAGGAGGAACCCTTGCCACAGTCCATCCGGCACCCTAGACAAAAGAGATGCACCCTTGCCTCCCATGAATTAGGACGCCGTGGACGGATTGGTCACCCCTCACGCATGGGTGCGGTCCAGGGTGTGTTCCCCGCGCCCCTCCCCACCGTCTGCAGCATCTCCTTCACGTCCTCCGCCCGCTTCTGCAGCGTCTCTGCCACCGCCTCACGCCGCTTGCTGGCCTCCTCGTCCTCCTGGGCCGCCACCTCAACCTCCAACCGTTTCCTGGCGGCCGTGGCCTCGTTGGTGTGCGCGTCGTCCTCCTCCTGCTTACCCAGCCCCAGCCGCACCCCCGCCTCCACCCCCGCCTTCACAGGCTCTACAATTCCCGTTTCGTCCTTCCCCAGGCCCTTGCCCTTCCAGCCCATCTTTTGGAGCAGCTTGAAACCAATGTTGCTGGACTCGATGGGCGTGTCGGCCGTCCTCCGGGACTCGTCGTTCCCGTCGTCCCAGTCACCTCCTAACCCCGGCTGGGCCCAGGGGTTGTCATCGTCATCATCCAGCCCCTGTCGGCGCTGCACTGCCTGCTGGTAGGCATTGGTGAACTGCTCGCCACGGGGTGCGTGCAGGCGGGGGTCGATGACGAGCGGGGCGCTGAAACCCAGCCCAGCATGGGCTGCAGCGGCTGACGCCTCAGCATCTTGCTGTGCTGAGGTGTATAGGCTCATACAAGGCGTCTGCAGACACACGGCTACGTCAAGTTCGGAGCTGTCAATGTGCGTTGAGGGTGCCCCCAGATCACAGCTCGCCAGCTACTTGACTACTTTGCGTCATTATGAAGCCAGCTGGAGGTGTGATGATGGTTCCGGGCAACCCGAGGCGCCTGCCTACTAGATATCGCTCTTCGCGTAGCCGGTTTGCCTCAAGCGACAGAAGTGCAGAGCAGACAGTGACGTCTACACATAATATCGACTGATAGTGTTAATAGTAGGGTAATAGTGCGAGAGCCATGGGCTGTACTCAAAACCGGCAGGTGTCATGTGACGTGTCGACCCAGTTCATAGTTTGAGGCTTCTTGCCAGAGCGAGGAGTGCAAGCATATTATATGAGAAATACTCAAGCGCTACAATAGGCGGCCGAACTTGGTGATCACCGGCTGTGACACTCCAATAGTTTACACGCTCGAAGGACCTCATCGCGCATTTCATGCAGCTTGCGTTATGCACAGCTATAAAGCTATGATTTAATCACAATTGCGCTGTCACATACGTATATAGGCTTCCCTTCGACGCGGCCCTAGTCGGAACACATTTGGCGCTACCTGGGCCTGAGCTCGGCCTGCTCTTAGGCAACTGCCACCATGACGTCAAGAGTATCTCAGGGCATGGCAGAGAGCTTGCACTATGAGTCCAGGCACATACGCGACGCCCTCGCTGCCAGCAACGCCAGGCTGCTGTCCGCCCGGTCGGGCCGTCCCAAGAACCTTCAGCCACAGCAGGGCGCCATGATGCTATCGGAGTGGCAGGGGCTCGCCAGCATGGGTGAACTAGAAGACGTAAGTCCACTGCTGGAGTGCACGCCACCCCTCGTATGATGCCAGGGCACCCACCTCCTCAGTGACGCACTCTGCACCGCCCTCACCCACCTGCCCCGCTTCCCGTCACTTGCGTGCTGCGCCCCTGACCCAGCTCTGCACGCCACACTCGCCCCCACAACCCTACACACCGACCTGGGGTTTCTCCCCTCCAACCATACGGATGCACCCTCCCACTACAAACCTACCGGTATCCTGTACCCAGTAACCCACGCTTCACGCCCTTGTTCCCCCGCCGTCCCGCACCCCAGGACGACGGCCCCGCCGCCTCCAACCCGCAGTTCCGCGCCATGCGGGACGCCCTGCTGGCCTTCGAGCGGGACGTGGCCTTCGCCGCGCCGGCCAGGGAGCGGGCCTTCTTCGCGGCGCTGCGGACGCAGCTCATGGAGGCCGCGGCGCAGCTGGAGTCGGAGCCGCGGGACATGCAGATTGCGGCAGCGTTCAAGTGGTTTGCGCGGCACAAGTGAGGACAGGGTCAAGGGACTGGGCGAACGGTTGTCTTGACTGCGTGTTGACACGAGGGGCGGGCAGTGGCCTTCCTGGGGCGGCTGCGACTGGCAACCCTAGAGGTGCCAGCGGCATGGAAAGGCGAAGCAGTCCTTTGTGATAGTCGGGAGGCGTTGCGGAATGGGTTCGGAGGCATACGGTACGGTACAGCAGAACCGAGACTTTGAGGCGCTCACGGCGTGTCCGTTACATGGGGGCAAGCTACCCCACATACGGTACCGGTACAGCACTGGTTACGTACCCGCACGCCTGTGGGAGCTAGAGCTGCATCTATCGCCAAGCATGGTGCTGGACTGGCGCTCTACACCATTTCCCTCTTGCTCCGCAGGCCTCAGGGACCGGAGGCCGACCCCATAGCCGCCGCAGTCTTGTCCTCCTCCCTGTCGGTGGAGCAGCAGCACCAGCACCAGCATCATCAGGCCCCAGGCCCGCGCGCGCTGCGGTCGCAGCACTCCGGACACCAGTCCGCCACGGAGCGGGCCGGCAGCGCAGGAGCTCGTGGCCCTAGCCCCGAGCCGGGGGGCAAGCACCAGTTCTTCTCGGTCTACTCCCGGACCAGTGCCGCGGGGGCACCCGGCGGCCCAGGGACGGGGACTGCAGCCAGCCGGTTGCCGTCAGGCCGCGGCCCCAGTCCCGGAGGCGGAGGAGCGGCCGCTGCCACCGGGCCCTCCCTGTCGGTGAATCACCCGATTGGCCTACACCCGTCGGTGTCGTCGACTTTAGGGTTGTCGCACAGGTCAGCAGTGGGTGCAGGGGCGGGTGCAGGGTCGGGGTCGGGGGCGTCTGGGCAGCAAGGCGCGGGAGGGGCCCCGCGGGCACGCTTCGCAGGTGCAACGGAGATGTACGCTCCTGGCAAGCTGGTACGGCCACAGGAGCTGGACGATATAGAGCACAGGGCTACGCAGGTCGCCACGGCGGCGGCGGTGGCGGCCGGGGGGCGGCTGGGAGCAGGTAGCGGCGGTGGCAGTGGCGGGCCGGCGCAGGGCTTGCACGCCAGGCCATGGCTTTCAGGGCCGTACAAAGGCGCTGGGTTGCAGGCGGGGGCTGGGAGCGGGGCAGGAGGAGAGGCGCGCAGGCGGCAGGATGGGCGATCCGGGTTTGCGGCGGGCTCGGGGCCGGATGAGGATGAGGAGGTCCAGGCGCTGCGGGAGAAGTGGTCCACCATGGATGCGAGGGCAGCGGCCTCTGTGGCGGACGTGCAGGTAGGGCGTGCATGGGGCTGGTGCGGGACAGGGGCCGGACCGAAGGCGGCGGCGCGCAGGCACGGCGAGGTTCGCACACGTAAGGTTTGAACCCATGGCATGCTTTGACAGAAAGCTATCAACAAATCAGAGAGTAACGCATATCCTTGTGCCTCCGCCTAAGGCCCGCGTGCTGACGGACCCACCCTGAGTATGATGCATTACGTTCCGTCCTTGCGGCCCCTCCCTTGGTCCTTCGGACGCAACCCACGCTCCACGGAGCCTGCAACTGAAAGTAAAACACACCAAAGTACTCTTGGCTGGACGTGCAAATGTTGGTCCTTGCAGAGCAAAGTGGCGGAGTGGACGCTACAACGCGCTCGGTTGGAGGAGGAGATCGTGCGGCGGCAGGAGGCGGGCCGCTTCGCCGGGCCCGTCGGCTCAGGCGCTGCCGGCAGCTGGGAGCAGCCGGGCGCAGGTACCCACGACATGGGGCTACCGTCCGGAACCCTCTCACCGTACGCCAATGCCAACGCGGACCTAGCCGCCGCAACCGCCGCCGCCACCACGGCAACCGGCGGTGCTGGCGGCGGCTCCGTCAGCTTCCTGCTCCCTGGCGGCGGCCCGTCCATGGGGCCTGTGGTGTCGGGCGCCAGCATGCGGATGCGTCACGCCGATGTGGGGGCGTACGACGCTGGCAGGTCTGACCTTGTCGTACGGCTTGCGCGGTTGGGAGTTGCCGTTGACAGCGACACGCTGGACCGGGCGCTGCGGCCTGTTGAGGACCGGCCGTTCCTGGACTGCATTGCCAAGCTGCCGAAGCCTGGGGAGCACCTGGTGTCTCGGCCGGGCTCGGTGCGGCTGCCGGCCGCAAAGAAGAAGAAGAAGGCCTCAGCCAAAAAGCGGCCAACCAGCGGGCGGTGATGAGGTGTTTGGCGCAAGGTGCCTGTTGCGGCGGTTTGCTTTCGTCGGGGATCTACAATCGGGCAGGTGCGTGCGGTTTGCGCAGTTGAGGTGCTGTCCTACATACGGTAGTCGTTCGCAGGACAGCTCCCTTGGGGCCCGGAGGGTAATGGATTGCAAAACAATCATGTAGGCGCCATAGCTTGTGCTTGACGCAGTGGTGTTGCCTCACGTGTGACGGTGTGAGTCGTGTGTTGTTTCAGGTTGTTCGTGTACCTTAGGGTTGTGTGAACTCGTGACCAGCCGGGCGTCATTTCTATGCATTGCAGCAGATTGCAGCTTGGTAGAGAACCTTGGGTGCGAGCATTCAGCCAGATTGAGCATATACTCCACTGTGCAACAGTAGCACACTGCATGGCAGATTTTCGCTGCCAACTCGTTCTAAACCTAATGCGCCAGGGCTACCGGTACCGGTACACGTAATCCGCACCAGGGCAGGCGGACAATGGTTGCAGCGTTGAAGCCATGGCGAGCAGGTGTCCGCAACGCGTTAGATTTTAGATAGATCACAGGAGTCGGGCGTTAAGGGCTGCGTGCAAAGTGCATTTCACGGTAACGCATGTGTGCCAGCTTGCGCAGCCAGGGTCATGTCGCCTGGTGCAGAGCATAGGGATACCATGCTGTTGCATGTGGTACCGGTGCAGTCATGTTGAGAGGATATGCAGGGCGAGACAGCCGAGTGCTGCTGCTAGAATCCGTGCTGTGCGGCTGTGCAAGCCAGGGGGCAGGGGCCCCTGGTTGCGGCGAATGCCTTGTTGACCTTGCATTAAACCGAGTAGTTAGCTGACAGCTGCAAAAGCTCCCGGCAAGGCAACTGCGGTGGCTAAGCTGCAAGGAACTCAGCACTGCCTCTTGACCCTGTGTCGGCCTGCCCAGTGGCCCTGATGCATACCCCCTACGATCAAAATATGAAGGGCCTGCCGCCACTGTTACAGTTAGAGCCTCTAGCTCGCGCTTGTCCAAGGTCTAGTCGTACAGGTACGCAGAATGCCGCGCACGTGCGCCTACCAGCACACCACCCTGCTGCGGGATGCCGCCGCCACTGCTGCACAACACACACCGCTACTGCTATTCTAGCCCTGCAACGCACCACTCCAGCAAGTAATATGAGTGCACACCTACGTCTACACGACATTCAATCAACAGCCACAGGGCCTACGCTTCTACAGACAAGGACAGCACCTATGTTGCATAAGCTGCGACTACGGCAATGGCCAACATAATACACAAAGCTTGTAACGCGCAAACCTCTACCGGAACAACACTATGAAGGACCTGCTATGGACCCATGTACTGTGGAGCACATTCACAGAAACGGCACATCGTGCACAGCAGCAAGCCACGCTGCATGCGGTGGCATGCGCCGTCATACTACCTGCTGTATCCAGCGGGCGGGCGTCGTGTCCCCTGCGACTTCTGCCAACAAATCCCAACGTCCGGCCTGGGGGTTGCAACACCTACAGCCATGAGTTGCAGCCGTTAAGCATCCTATCTGCTTGCCTTTGCGGCGTTGTGCTACAGACGGTACCCCAAAGCGCCAGCCTGCTCCTTGCGTGCCTCTGCGACGCTTTCCTACTGCACCACCATTGCGAAACATCACCTTAATGACACCTTGCACCTGTAAGCAAGGACGCCCCACGCCAACCGCCCTCCAACGTGTAACAGGACACCTTTGTCGTCTTTCCGCCTTGAACATCGCCTGCACCATGCACGGGGGTCAACCGCCCTGCGGCGCCCTGGCGCTTCAGCCTGCCATGGATGCTCTGCCGCGACCTCCATCCCTTCGCCAGCAAAGAATGAAGTGATACCGACGGTACTGTCAACAGCGGCGCGGGTGGCTATGAATGAGTGCCCAAAATGGGGCCGGAGTACTTGTGGGCGTGTGGGAGAGCACACCCTGATGCACATCGTTGCGCTTAGTGTGCGGCACAGCCTGAGCACACCCGTGTCATCCACACCGTGTAATGCAAAGGTGATGCAACAACGCCTCCACTAGGGTGAATCACAGTACGAGCACAAGCACTGGCATGGCTACCATTCACCTTGGTGTGCTTGCAAAACTAGTCAACACAACGGCTGGTCATACCCCACGGCATCTCTAGCAGCGCCTCTAACCCTCGTCATATGTATACAGCCGCGTATGGGCAACAGCTGCCCCCGTAGACAGTAAGTCACACCCGATGAACAGCTACACCCCGTCTGGATGCAGCAACCCTCGGACCCTTTGCTTCTCGTAAGACAAATACCCTCACAGTTGGACAAAGCTGGACGCAGGTCAGGCCCAGCCGTGGAGCTTCCGCGACGATGCCTTGTGTCTTAATGCGACACACAAGTCTGACATAAGTACGCAGCTGGAAGGGTTCTTGCACCCGGAAAGCAAAAATCATGCACACCTGAAGGAAATGTGGGGCATGGTATAAGCATGCCAGTCGCGCCACGGCAATCTGCACAGCTAGCGCAGGGCGTCCACACAGGGGCTGTTGCCCAGGAAGTTACTCAGCCAGTTGCCGCCCAGGCCATCACCCTCAAGCATTTCTGCCAGGGGCTCATCACCCCAGCCAGGTACGGGCGCCCCGAGTCCCGGAGTTGCAGAGCCTGCAGGCATGCCGTCCAGACCCAGACTGTGGCTGATGCCCAGCCGGGGAGTGCACACAGGCAGCCCGGCTGCAGACTGGATGTTGCCCTGCCCCAGGGGCCCCTCCACCTGCATCTTATTGTTGACCTCCACGCTGGGCTCCGCACGAGTCACGGCCGCCCCCATGGCACCTGCCATGAAGTCCTGAGGAACGGGGGCGGACAGCGTGCGGCCGAGGCCCCTCTGGTTGTCCGCAGGCCCAGTGCCTGGCTGAGGCCTGAAGCTAGGCCCAGTGGAGGTGCTGGTCTGCAGCAGCTCCGGCTTCGGGGCTGCGAAGGCGGAGGCGCTTGCATTGTCCGAGCCAGGTCGCGGGTAAGATCCAAAGACCGCCAGCGAAAAGCTGCACGGACCTCCGTTTCCTGCGCCGCCGTCACCAGAGGTACCTTCCACCTTGACGAAGCCGTGGGGCTGGCTGTGGCGGCGCAGCTTACTGGGCGAACCTGCTGGAGCACCAGGCCCTACCAGGGCAGCCGTGGACAGCGGCAGGTGCTGCGGAGGTGGCACCTGCGGGCCAGAGGGCACGTGGGTGCCCAAAAAGTGGTGCGCTTGGCTGAAGGAGGAAAGCCCGGCAGGGCGCTCGGGCATGGGGCCGTGGCCTGCCACGCTTGGCCACGAGCCCGTCCGGACGGTGCTAGGGGGCGGCAGACCCGAGGAATGCCAGGGAAATGGTGGCGGGTGGTAAGAGGCAGCGCTTGAGCTGCTGGTGCTGCTGGGTCGGGGAGGCAGCGGGGGTAGCGGCGGCAGTGGCGGCGGCAGTCCCGGAGGCGGGCATGGGCCGTGCTGGTGGTGAGGCTGCTGGTACTGATGCGGCCAGCCGTTATGCTGCAGGAAGCTCGGGGTTGGCAGGCTGGACGCACGGTGGTGGTTCGGGGGCAGGGGCGGGCGGCCGGATGAGAGGCTGGGGCTGATACCGGGACCGTGGTGCAGCCGGTGCTCAGGGTCGGCGAGGCTTCCCCACGCGTGGGGCTCCATAGGATAGGGCTGCATGGGCATGCCCCACGGGTCCATGCAGAGGCGCGGTGGGGGCAAGCTGGAGTCCAGGGGGCCCCGCTCCACCTTCATGGCGCAGTCGGAACCAGCTGCTCCGCTGTTGCTTGGGCCTTGCGGCGTTGGACGCCCATCCGACAGGGGGCCCTGCGTGCAGGGCAAGAGGAATGCAAATTAGCAATTGATAACAGTACTTATGCGAAGTAACACATACAACGCGACACGGCGGAAAGCAGGGCACAGCAAGCGTCGTGCAAAAGAGTCCTCTCCCTTGGTAGCACGCCTACCTGTCCAAGGACCGAGCAGCCGGAATGCGAAGGGAGGAGCGCACCGGGCATGGGCAGCCCCGGAAGCGGGGGCAACACGCTGTGGCCGTGCGGGTTCAGCCAAGACTGCGGCGGCGGTGGCGGCGGCAAGGGCATGCCGCTGCCAAGCGGACCACCAGAGCCCGGCTGTGGAGGCGGCAGCTGCTGGTACGGCATGCGGCCACGGTCCCCTGCACCGGCCTGCTGCATAGTTTGCGGCACGCTCATGGTCCAGGAGCTGTACGGCATGCTGGGAGAGGACCAGTTGCTGCCAGCCACCGGGCTTGGGTTGCTGCTCGGGCCACCAGGCCCCGTACACGCCATGCCCGTCGGGCCTGTGCTGGAAAGGCAGCTTCCAGGTACGCCGAACGGAGACTCCTTTGCCTCACCACCAAGCTGCCCAGATGGGATTGTGATCTCAGCGTGCATGTGGACAGTGTCTGCGTCATCGTCGAAGATGCTGCGCAGGTCACTAGCAGCGGTGTCGGCCAGCGGGGCCATGAGTGGCGTGGCGCCGTCCAGGGCCTCCGGGTGGCCTGCAGCGATGCGCATGGGGTCATGATGCTCCTCCACCTTCAGCAACGCGCCCAGCGACGCGGTACTGACGCTGCTGCAATTTGCCTCGCCTGGCAGCCCCTGTGCATCCATCTCCACACAAGCCCTCCCACCGTGTCCAAACACGCTGGCTGCGCCACGAGATGGCGACTTGGGGTGCGCGAGGCTTTGCATGTGCAGATGCAAGGACGCGGGCAGGTCGTCGTTTGACTGCAGCTGCGGCGTGCTGACCTGCTGGGCTCCGTCGCAGCTGTAGGCCTGTCGGCGGGCCGCCTGGGCGGCCAGCGCTGCTTGGCGGCGGGGCCGGTTCCTTGCCAAACCCTCCTCCTCGTCGTCTGACATGGCAGCACCGCCGCTCCGGATGGAGGACGCCCTGGATGGCGGGTAGCCGCCGCCGCCCGGCCCGGCGGACGAGACCTTGGAAACGCCGCGCTGTGCAGACTTGGCGACGGTGATGCCCAACTTGATGGTGGGCCCCTTGCGGACCTCGGACTTGGGGACGTGAATTACGCCAGGAGCATATAGTTCCTCAGATGGTGAGCCAGAATCACTGGGCACCTGGTGCATGTCCCCTTGGTCAGGGCCCGTTGTGGCGTCAGCCTGCGCCAGGCAACCAAGGCAAAGGGAGCTGACTTGTGTGATCCAGACCCGGATATATAACAACGCAAACACACACATACCAGTTGCCAATAAACAGGTGTCTGATATCCCAACGAATTGGTTCAGCAGCGACTCACCCGCTTTGCTGCTCGGTACTTTCGGAAATACATCCTGACCTCCTCAACACTGAGGGCAGGCGAAGTGGTACAAACACAGCGCAGCTTAGGTGGCACTTCATCTAGGCATAAACACTTAAATGATGCATGCTTACATAGCGTTATTCGGTCGTCGTTACCCGCCAGGCTGTCGTTACCCCCCGCAACCAAACTCAACGCACCTGCGAAGGCATTTCGCGTGAATCCGAGTCTCAGTCATCGTCGGCATCTCGTCTGGGCTCCATGTAATGTGTGCATTTTCTTCATACCATCTGCAGGGCAGGGCCGGCAAATTGGCCGGCAAGGTGGTCAGGGCAAAGCACTGCATGGTCAAGCACGCAGCCGATTGTCACGCATGACACGTTACAAATATGTAATTGCAATGTCACATCCCGAATTCATTAAATTGAGAAGGGGTTGTCGCGTGCCGGCGCAGCGTGCTTGTGCGACGTCGCGCCTTGGCCCACCCGCCCGCTCACCTGTTGATCGCGGCCGCCTCTGGCCTACGACCGGTCTTATCGAATGCTTGTCTCCACCACGTGTTAAAGGGCTTCCAGTACTGCACTGGTCGCCTGATTTTGGATGCAGTCTGCGGCGACATCTTGAACGTTTGGCTGGCCCCGGGAGGAGAGAGGTGATGGTACGTTTTTAGCGCATCTTATGCATTAGAGAGGCTCTAGAAGCCCTTTGGTACAGAGCGCCACAGGCGAGAATGCGTTTCGTAGTCCAGTCACCAGTCAGGAGGCAATTTAGCGTCAAGGGCTCATCGTATGCAGCTTGGCAATAACAGAAAGCATGACATATAATCGGTGGTTTCCCAAACGTGTGTAGGCACACAACTGTCGCTCCAAACTTGCTTCAAACTCAGTACCGTACCAATCGGTACTCGCATTCCCCTCCTGGGTTAACCTCCGCGGCAGAACTTGCAATATGAGAAATTACATTTGCAGGATTGCGTGCCTAAACTGAGTGTGCGTGTAACTGGCCGACGGGACTCCGACGTCCCTCTCCCGATTAAGACCTTGATGCGCATGCTGGTGACCGCCAAGTAGGAAAGTGCCTCGTTTACCGGAATTCTGGCAGTTGCCCAAGTTGCCCAATTACAAGCGGCAGTCCTGTCCAGTTGTGTCCACTGCGCTTCGGGAACCCTTGCTGGAGGTCAACCTGTACGAGGACCATGTCTATTCTAGGTGAGTGAGAAGCGGGCTTGCTGATACTGCCGCCTTGGAGTGCTGCCACGCGCTGCCTGCAAATCTTGTGCATGCCGGCCCGCTTGGTCGTCCACTCTAACAGCAGTAACACCACCTAAATGGAATTAGTACATCGTTTGCACGCCGAACACCATCGCATGTGGTCCCAGCAGCTCGCTGCCGCGTCTCCCTCCGTTGAACACCCCAGCCCTGTTCCACCCCGCCTGCGCACACTAGGTCCGTACGACCGCAGGCCTGAAGTTCAGCTGTGGGGTTCCACCATACGCCACCTTAAGGAGTATCGGACAGAGTACAAGGACGAGTACTCAGAGCCCCAGGTACGAAACTGCTCGTTGACAGCAGACTTAAGGGGTCTGGAAGCCAGTGCCTAACACGGCATGCCCTCTACCCTGCCCTCTAGGAAGGGAGCTTGTTGGATCTTGCACTACTTCATATCACAAAGGGAGTCAAGGACGGCCCAATCACGCCCATGCCGTGGGATAGCACTTCAACCAAGCCTGCCAACCAGCCCCCTTCAGTTCTGCATCCCCCCTATCCGCATCCCCATTCTCGGCGTACCACTGTTCAGGTACATCCGGAGGTTCCTGCTGTGCGTTCCCAGATGGCAGAAATCACGTCCAGGATGGGGACCTTGCCGCAGCAGCACAGCACCATGCACAACGCTACCACCCGCCTCCCACCTGGGCATCCACCTGCTGCCACCTACCGCCAAGCAGGTGAGCCCCATGAGCATCGTCAGCCGTGCTGAACAACCCCGGGGTGCAATGATGCGGGCCTTGTTGCCTGGACAACAGTTCATGGCACCCGGGGCGCTCAATGACACTGCACTTGCCGACCTTTCTTACACTCCATGCATTTGCAGGTGCTCCGCCGGTCGGGACCATGACCCGTGGGACTGGCACCATCAACACGCTGAAGGATTCGACACTATATCAGCAAGAGCAGACATGGGCTCATTGGCGGGTAGCAGTCGACAGTAAGCCCGCGGACACTCGGCGGAAGTACAGGGGGCAGGGCTAAGGCTGATGGCCGACCTTGACGACCTCCTTATTGCAACAAAAGGACCTGCTTACGGGGTGAAGCTATGCAGGTATCTGTGAGATGGCATTGTAGACCACGCAGGGACGGCATTGCTTGCACAGCAAGGCATCCGGTGGTCGCCGGTATTTATCTCCATTCCATATTGTTAGGTGCTAGACAGGGTGCAGAGGGGCTGCAGCACACAGGTTGTACGAGCGTTGGACCATGTCATGTCGTGCATGCGTAGGGGCGCAGACTCGGTAGGCTGGGAGCATAGGCGTAGTATTATATGTGGTATGGTGACCAAGATGTTGGCGTTTTCTGTGTAATAGCAGGGTTACTTGAGTTTTGTGAAGCCGGGACTCCATGAGCACTGAATATTGTTGGCAGGGAGGCAAACTCGCTCGCTCAAGTTGTGTTTTCTTCTGTTGCGGTTGGCCGCGCATCTGCTAGTGCAAACTGGAGGCTCGAGGAGTGCTGCCCGCGTTTTATACACACGCCTGGCCCCGCTGCGCAGCAGCCGTCTGTAGCGTAGACATGCCACTGTACGCGAGTACGAGCGGCAGTGAGGGTGGCGTGCTGGCGCCCGAGGGTGGCCAGAGCCTAAAGTGGTAATTCGGCGGCAATCTAAGGCATGGCCTTGGGCGGCGGGGGCGTCAAGAGCACGTGGCACGTTGACATTGGCCGCATGCCGCCAGCCGCCACGCGGCGGCCGTGGATCAGCAACATCAGGACGCGGGCGGGCGGTGTAACACAGCTGTGCTCCTCTCAGCAGCTGCAGCCGCATCCTGCGCGGCCCCTCAAAGCCGTAAGAGGTTGCTTCCGAGCGCCCCTGTGTCGCCCAATGTCGACGTACCTGCGGTTCAGCCCCCAAGGCCAAAGGCAGCCCCAGCCCAGTGCATGTACAGCGCCCGACCTGCTCGCTGCCACCCCTGCTACCACCAGCGCTGCTGCCGTTGCTAGTGCCCTTGTTCTTGGGCTCGGTGCAGGGGCCAACATCCCTGCGATCCCTTCACATACAGCTCTTCACAGCGTAGCCTTCTGCTGATGAGGCAAAGAGTGCGGGCACCAAACGTGACGGGCGGGGAGGCCGCTGGCTACCTGCCCAGCCAATCTGAGCCCATCAACCGGCGGGGTCTTGGCTCGTTGGCTGTTGACCTCCCCGAGGTCCGTGTGAAAACTCCAACAGCCTGTGGGCCTGCTGCTGGCGGCCAAGTGGTTGGTATCAGGGGAGACCTGGTTGCTCGCTCCCCTGGTTGATACACACGCACGTGTCTGCCTGCGCAGGCGCCCTCCCTTGCGTGTTCCATAACCGCTGTTTCCCTCACGCCATGCCCGACGCGTGCTATGTTTATGGAGCGATGTGTTTCAAGAGGGTCCGTGGATGAACAGACGTGGCTGCACGTCGCATGATGGGCACATACAATGCCGTGCACCAGCCTTTTTGCGAAACATTGGAGTTGAAGGCCACTTAACGTGCGTAGTTATAATGTTGACTGAAACACAATTTTGCGATACCCTCCGCTCCGCAATTAATGCGCTGTCTGCGCTGTAGCGCCGCGTATCGCGTTGCCTGACACGCCTGCTGCGCCTTGACCATGTGCACTTAAGCGCCATGTTACCATCGGCCTGTACTGGATGCCCTGGAGTCACCCTGGTGCGCAGGCCTCTCGTGTAGGGTGTACCACTGTGGCTCTAGCGCCGTGTCCGGGGCGTAAAAGACAGCAACGGCACGCTTTGTGTTCGTTGTGCGCGTGCGCACACGCAGTGTTCGAGGTGCTGCTTTCGTCGGGTGCGGGCCGTGTGGAATTTGGAGGTGGCTTCCAGGAGCCAGGTGCGTGGTGACAGGCTCAGGCACGCTCATTCTGACCACGGTCGCTGAGGTAAGGTGTTTTCCATTCCATGATTATTCTGGAGCAGGCCAGGGGAAAGTAAAGGATGAGAACTCAAATTGTGGGCACATGCTGGAATTATTGAGCTCAGTACGTGCTAATCACGCTGACCAGCACAGAATGTCAGGTCAACCTCAGGAGAGTAACGACCGGTATTTTCCTGGAGAATAACACTTAGGCGCTTCAAAAATTCATTCGGCGTCGTACGGGACCGGTCGGTCGCTTTGGATTCCCCTCTTGAAACAAAGGCAGCATGGGTGTAAAATCCTCGTCCCCCCTCCCTCTCCCCTCGCCCTGGGCGGGCCGAAGGCATGCCACAGTGAAGGTTGGACCAAAAAGCACAATGCCGATTGGCACTCGCCTTTGCGGCTAACTTGCCGGCCTTGCTTGTCACCGTAACCAGGCATTTGGAATCGTCATGTACGCTGCCGCTGACTGCTCAAACTTGCTCCTGCTGCGCGCAGGTGACATATTCACGGTCGCGCAGCAGTCTGCTGCAGCGCATGCTTGACTGAGTGGGCCCTGGTGGCCCTGCCCGTGTCGCAATCGGGGTGGACATCCCGCACAGGACGCCAAAAGGGGAGCTGCCGCGAATAGAGGTGTTGCTGCAGCTCAGAGGCCTGAGCAGCCCGTCGGCTACGGTGCAGTGCGGGGCTGGCAGCGCGTGCTGCTCGCCGGGCATGTACGATTCGATGCTGTTCTTACCGGTGAACAAGCTGCTGTTCGGTGCGCCGTGGCTCCTGCGCCTGCTCATCAGCATCCAGCTGGCGGTGATGGTCCCCTTGGTCGGGGTGGTGGTGGGCGGACTGTTCGGTGTTCGCGGTGCACGATGTGCTGCGCGGCCGCCGCAGCCTGGAGCGAGGGCGTGGCGAGCGCCTGCCTGCAGTCGCTGCGTGGGCCCTGGTGGGGCGTGGTGCCGCTGGACACATACCACATTAGGAAACGGGTTCTTATGGCGATGAAGATGTCGGACTGAGTTCCGGGCTGTACAGTTGTGGGGACGTTGTGGGGATGGCAGCAGCATCTGCCGTGGCAGGTTACAGTTCGTGAGGCCGAGGGTATCTGCATGCATGCGTACTTCGGATACTCCCGCAGTAATGGCATATGAGAGTGTTGCAGGGGGTCCCTGGTGTATGGCTGCGTAGTCCTCGTGCTTTTGCCCTGACCACCGCCATAACAAAAGAGAGGACTTGACGTTATGGCATGACTGGTTGAGTCTTCAGTGTCAAGGTACGATATCGTACCAGGTCACAGGTTCACTGAGGCTTTCTGTAAACTATTCCGTGCAGTAGTTCAATTCGTTGGGCCGGTGCTGGTGCATGGTGCCGAGGACGTCATGTGGTGGGCACCTGCGCAGTAATGGAAGCTCCTTGTTTTTTTTCTTCGTGAGGAGATTACAGGGGTTGTGGGCAAAACCAGGGGCCCTTTTGATGTGGGAGGTACCAGTACGCAGTGCCCGGGGCCACCCAGCACAGGCAGCTGTGTGTGGGCTGAGGGTGGCATAGGGCGGTTCAAGAGCGGCCTGCATACCGGTAGTTTACATGTAAGGCTCCTGGGGACACGCGGCACACGTTAAGGGTGGCTCCCGGTGCTTCTGTGCTTGCGTTGTTGGTACGACCACCTTGACAGCACTGCAGCCAGCAAGGGGCTGCATGGCTCCCAATACCGAGAGAATGTTAGCACGCAGACGTCGTTCAGTAAATCTGCTGCTCAGCTAGCTAATGTGCGTAGTACACGTCCCTGTACGTGCCTCTGCGTGCGTTGTCTGACCTGGTTTGACAGACCCTTACTTGCATTCTGTGTGCATGAGTGCATCATGAGCACGTGCTACAGGAGAGCGTTGTGCTGGCGTCCAAGCCTCCGAAAGTGTCAAGGACCTAGAGCGGTGCTACAGCGCGGGTAGTGCCCGGTAGGGTGACTCTGACACGTGTGCGAAGTGCGTGACTAGCAGCATCGGTTTGGACACTCGGGAGGTTGCAACCCATGAGAGGCATGTGGAGATCATATTTGCCTGGCCTGTTGCTCGAGACCTGTGCTAATGTCGAAGGGCTGTCCTCACTGGGCAGGGGAAACTGGAGGGTGCCGGTATGATCGTAACAGCGGCCGCACGGCCCGCTGTCTAGCATCATTGCCCCAAAACACCTGTGTGCAACGGCCAAAGCCTAGACAGATTTTGTTGGGGAGAGAAAGTCATATGCAGTGGTTAATCCTCTTCAACGCCAGCACCTTTCTCTTGCAGTTTTGACGCAAAACGTGCCGATGGGTTTCGTTCCTTGGCATTCGCCGCAACCCGTGCCATATTGGGCATCTGGAGCAAGTTAACAGATGTTAAATTAACCATACTTTCTGAAGGAGGGGGGCCGAGGCATCATGGCTAGTGGAGCTCCCGAGTTCTTGGGCGGGACTGCGGAGGCCAAACCGCGCGGCAAGAAGAGGGCCGTGGCGTCCAAGTACGATGTGCACAAGGTAATGTCCAAAGGATCTGGGTTGTCGCCCTGCACCGTGTGGACGTCGGTAACACACTGCGAGGGGGTCGGTTCCAACCCCAGCTGCTGGGCCTCTTTGCAACGCTGTGCTGCGCAGGTCAAGGTCTGGCTGGGGGACAACCTAGACCATTACTACATCCTCTCCCGGTTCCTTGTCAGCCGAAGCCTCACCATCACAAAGATCCCCAGCACCAAGGTAGCACTGTAGGGGGCTTGCGGGCTGGGGTGTGTCAGGACAGCACCAGAACGAAACTACGACGGCTCTACCAACTGGGGAGCAAGGTACTTCACGGCCACGCAGCAAACACACTGCGTCGACAGTGTACCTTATCTGCCGGGTCTTTCGCGTCATTATGCGCTTGCAAAGGGATGCAATTCCCCCCAAAGACAGTTGTGGTGCGCAGAGGTCGGGCGTGTACCCATGCGGGCGGAGTTAGCCCTGTATTCTACATGCGCTCCTCATGCAGAACGCCCCCCTGCTGCATCCTCCAGGCCGTTAAGATAGCATTGGAGCTCAAGAAGCATCTGGTGGACCGTGACAAGCTCAGCGTTAGTCAGGTGGGTCCTTATGTGCACAGCGGCAATGCCCGCCGCCATGGAGTGTACGACAACGTGGGAAGTAACGGTACGGGAAACGCAGATTGAGCGAGTTGCGAGTTCTGGGCCGTCCATGCCCAAGCTTCATGCACACGCAATGGGACAACCCTGACGCAATGACTGTGTAGCATGACACTCCCCGGCCCCGCCACCCGTTGCTGCCCGCGCGCAGATGGAGATGGAGGAGATCCTGTTTGACCTGATGCGCCAGAGGGGCTACGGCCAGGCCTACATCGATTGCTACCGCACGGTGTCCGCATTCTACCAGCTGCGGCAGCCGCTGGTCATCCTCATATGCGGGGCGCCGTGCACGGGTGGGCTGACTGGCTCGGGCCAGGGGCGGTGTGGTGCAGCTGCAGAGCAGTGTAGTGCGGCGAAATACCTGCACCGAGCCGCCACAGCTGGAGTACTCTAGTGCTATTTTAGTTAGGTGCTGTTTGCTACCATTGTCAGGCGGCATGCATAGATATGCGGCTAACCCGTGGTGGAACCTGAGCGACGCAGTCCCCTCAGGAGCCGTTCCGTGCCGAAGCTGTCAGGGCGCTGCGGCGCCGTTCACTGTCATGCCTCCCCCCGCTGCAGGCAAGTCCACCATCGCGCAGCAGCTGGCAGCGCGGCTCAACATGCCTAACGTCATGCAGACGGACGTTATCTGTGAGGTGGGAAACACGGCCTCGCGGATACCGGAACGATCAGCACGACCCCCGGGTTACAGACGTAACCAAGCTTACACAGCGTCATGCGCTACTGGCCCCTTTAGTGCTTTGCTTTTGCACACGCGGACCGCAGGTGCGTGAGGGTATGGATTGTCTAGGAATATAGCCACCTGTAATGCTAAAAGGGCGATGCCTGCAGGCCATGGTCGTTGTAGCCGGTCCACAGTTGCAGAAGCAGGGTAGTGCCCTCCCTTGTGCATGCAGCTGCTCCGGTGCCACCCGGGGGCGCCCATGGCCCCAAAGCCGCCCTGGACGCGCCATCGCCAGCCCGCCTGTGGCAACAGCAACAGCATCCGCGCCGCCGACGAGGCGGGAGATCCCAGCTCAGCACGTACAACCGGGGGAACTGCGGCAGGGGGCCAGGGTGAAAGGGACCACGGCGGCGCGGGCGCGCTCGGCCTTGCACCGCCGAGGCCACGGCTGCCTGGCGAGGACACTGAAGCTGTGCTGGGCGGCGTGGGTGGTGGCGGCCAGGCGCCGGGAGCGGCAGGCGTCTGGGGCGGTGGGCAAGGGGACCCTGGTGGGGACAGCGGGAGAGCTGAGGCGCTGGCGAGCGTGGATGAGGAGCAGGAGGAGGAGGACTGGGTGCTGTCGGAGTTCCGCAACGAGTGCCGCATTGTGCGGCGGGCGCTGGAGGGGGACTTCAACAAGGTGAGGCTGGGTGTGTGGCGCGATGCAGCATTGTCCGGGCCAAGATGGGTCAGCTGCAAATGCAGCACAGCTGCACGGGTCGTACGGAGAGGGTAATGGCGGCTC
Source organism: Chlamydomonas sp. 3222 (assembly GCA_004335795.1). Classification (NCBI taxonomy): domain Eukaryota; kingdom Viridiplantae; phylum Chlorophyta; class Chlorophyceae; order Chlamydomonadales; family Chlamydomonadaceae; genus Chlamydomonas; species Chlamydomonas sp. 3222. Next base: position 24,647 of record QAXN01000409.1, read on the forward strand.
GGGTGCTCGGACAGGGATCAAGAAGCAAGGCAGAGTACCCGCGTCTTGGCCGCCACTCTGTTGATGCATCCGTACTGCCGTATGCTGCTGATGCACGGGTGTGCGCCAGGCACTGAGCGACGGCAAGCCGCTGATCGTGGAGGGCGTGCACCTGGACCCGGGGGAGCTGCTGGTGGAGCTGCAGGTGGGGGCCGGGTGTACGACAAGAGTACGGCAAGTGTACGACATTGCTACATGTAGAGCGGTTGGAGCTGACTGCGACTCAGCAGTTGTATGCACGGAATCCCCCACGCGGGTTTTGTGGCCAAGGGGTTTTCCCGGATGTTGATGGCAGGTATGCTCATAGGCATCATGCTGTGCAGCATCGGCACGCGCAGTCGCCGTGCCGCAGCCAGCTCTCTTCCCTTTCTGTCATCCCACGCTGCCATGCAGGACCGGGGCATCGTGCTGCTCCCCCTGGAGCCGCAGGCGCTGACGCCCTACAGCAGCCACCTCAGCCCCTCGCCCCTGTCGCCCTCCACGCTCGCAAACGGCTCGGAACCTGTCCCTCAGACCTCCTCAGCCGCGGCTACCCACGGCTCCTCCTCTGCGCCCATCACCGATACCAATCCTAACCCCCGGTACAGCAGCTATACCGGGGGCGCCTCTCGGGGCACAGCCTCCCTCCCAGCTGCTCCCCACCCGGACAACAGCCATGCCGCTCTCTCCAGCCCCATCCAGCATGCTCCTCCTGCGCCATTCACACCTGGGCCTTTCGGCTCCTCGGGGGTGCCACCTGCGCAGCGGCGGGCTCCGAAACCACTCAGTGTCCTGTCGGAGCGGCAGGAGGCAGCGGCCTCGGGCCCAGACTGCGGCCCTGAGGCTGCCACGCCAACGCATGCCAAGGGAGCGGGGTCGGTGCACAAGCACGTGTCCTGGGGCAGGGCGGAGGCGGCATCGGCTGTTGCCGCTGTTGCTGCAGCGTCGGGGCAAGCGGGTGGTGTGGACAGGGCGGGCCGGCGACTTGGACAAGGCGAGGCCGGGCGAAGGAGCAGGCGGGAGGGCGGCGGTGTGCTGAGGGACGGACTGGAGGAGGACTGGGGCGAGCCGAAGGGAGCTATGGCGTCGCAACAAGAGCAGCAGCAGCCGCCCCACGACCGCCATGGCAGCCCCACGCCTTTGGACGTTGCAGAGTTCCCAGCTGACCAAGCAGGCTGCGATGGCGACGTGTCCCGCGGCGCCTCGGTGACGGGCTTTGGGAACCATTCGGACGGCGCATCTGACGTCAACAACTATGGCGATAACGACCACACCACGGACGACGAGCGGCCGCTGCCGCACACGCCCAGCGGCGAGACCGACCGCGGGGGCGACGGCGACATCAGCGGCTGCGGCGGCAGCAGCGGCCGACCGTCCCCCGCACTGACGCCCCAGCCGGCTCCCGGGGGCGCGCGTCGGCTCCCGCTGGGGGCAGGCGGCTCGCCTCCCATGCGGCGGGCGGTGTCACAGCCCACGTTCCCGCTAGGACCGGACGGGAATGAAGATGACGAGGAAGGGGTGGAGGAGCACGATGGGGATGCGGCAGGTGTGAGGGGAAGCAGCAGGGATGGAGGTGCTGACGACGGGGCCGAAGGCGAGGCGTTGGGCCCAAGCGGAGTGATGAGCCGTTTGAGCCACGCAGCGGGAGCAACAGGGCTTCAGCATGGCGTGGCAAGCGGCGATGGGGATGGCGGCGGTGGCGGTGGTAACAAGCCAGTTGGGCGACTGAGAAGCAGTGCGGTGTCAGCGGGGGTCGTTGGCGACGAGGACGGGTTGCAAGGCAGGGGCGGTCGGGCGAGCAACATGCACGGCCCTGCAGGAGCGGGCGCGCGGGACGCGGGCAACAGTAGCTTGCCGCTGGTGGCGGGGGCTGGCGGCGGTGGGGGCGGCGGCGGGGCCAGCTTTGCGCACATCAGCCGGGCGCAAAGCCACTACGCGCTGTCTGCTGCACGGGGCGCGCGGAGCCTGGCGTCCTTCGGCCGGGTGGGCAGCCTGGCGGGGTCGCTGGCCACGGCGGACCTGCAGGCCGTCAAGAGCAGGTGGGAAGGGACACGGGTGTGCGGGCCCCTTACAGCTGTGCCGGATAAGGAACATGGATGAGAGGGGCGTCATGTGCATGCCATCAGTCTCGGGTGAACAGCCGATAAGCTTCAGCAGACGGCCAGCCCTAGGCATGACAGAGGTAGGGCATGTAGTTAAAAACCCATGCCCTGTCTTGCCCGCAGCCTCGCTGGCATCCTACGGCAGGGCAGCACAGCTGCCCGCAGCTCCCGCTTCGCCACCTCGCCTGCGCCGCTGAGGACCATGGACGACCAAGGTGAACGCTACCACACACTTCCATTCCGCTCCGCGCCAGAACCCCATCCGCGCCGAAGGAATCTTGACACACGCCGCACCCCAAACTTCGCTTGTGTCTCCTGGACACCGCTTTCTGTATTCTAAGGACGTGACTCCTGAAACGACAGTCGGCCTGCTGACCCTGCAGGCATGAGGGCCTTCGTCCAGACGCCTGGCCGGGCGTTTGCGAAGGACCACAGCCTCGGCCGCACATCCACCCCGCTGCTGGCCCCGCGGTGGTCACACGCCGGGCCCCTGCAGACGACCAGCACACCCTCTGGTGGTGGCGCAGCCGCACACGAGGACAGTGGCATGGAGTCGCCAGGAGGCCCAGCTGCGGACGTAGAGAATGGGTCGTTGGTGCAGGGCGCTGGCGAGTGTGTGGCCGCAGCTGCAGCTTCAACATTGCCGGAAGCATCACGGAAGGGGTCCAGCGGGGGGGATGACGTGTCGGTGGCAGCAGAGCAGCCACGGGGGCGTGGTGGCGAGGCAATGGGTCGTCACATGGCCGATGTGCAGCGTGGGGCTGTCGGAGATGGGACCAGTATTGCTTCGCGTGGCTTAAATCCAGCGGCGGAGGAGGGTCTCACGGCCCCGGCTGCACCAGCGACCGCTGCTGCTGATGATGAACGAGGTGCAGCCCTGCCTGCGCCGCCACCGCCGCCGCCGTGCTGGGGGCCGCTGCCGCCGCTGTTCGTTCCCGTTGTGCTGTGCATGAGCGAGGTGAGCTAAGGATAGACTCGGCGTTTGCCGAATGGACATAGCGGGCGTCGTTGGGCTCCAGCAGCTGCAGGTGTACCTGAGCCGTCATGCACCACACGCATCTGACCTATCCTTAATTTCGTCAAACATCATGCACTCAGTCCTCCCGTGCAGCTTTGTACACTTCGATCAATTGGTGTGGGGAAGCTCAAAGTACCCGTGTTCCTGGTCCCGCTTTCCTTTTGCCATGGCAGGAGGACCATGCGCTGGCCGCGGAGGACAATTTGGTGGCTTCCAGTGCGACCCCAGGGGGCGTGGGTGTGGGGCCCGGCGCAGGGCCTGCGGAGGGCGATGGGCGGGGCGGGGGCCCCAGCCCTGAGGAGGTGCTACGCCGGGCGCAGGCCATCCAGGGCTACCTGTGCAGCTTCGAGGCGCAGGTGCGCACGTTGCGAGCCGGAATGGTGTAGCGGGTGGGGACGACATTTGAGTTCATTACCGGTATGTGGCTCACCCGGGAGGTGATTAGGATGTTTGGTTTGTCGGTCCCCATGCGGTGGCGCTCGGTGCGCTGCAGCGCTGTCGGTGAGTCGGCCTGTGGGCTACCGCAGTCTTGCTTTTGACGCATCATGTCCTGCTGATCATCGACAGGGGTTGCCAGTCATTCACGTGAAGTACGGCAACTTCGGTGAGGCGCTCGACATCTTGCACGAGTACATCCTGATGTGCATCCAGGTACGGCGTAACGCCCGTGGCAACACCGTGGCGCCGCAACGGTGCCTTGTCAGTTGCTACGTTTGTGCGCCCAGGCATGTGACACAAGGCAACCTGACACCTTGCACCAAAGCTGTGAGCATGCTCTGCTGTTGCTTTTCGACGAGCACTGCATGCCATGTGGTGCCCAATTTGCATGTACGCGGTGCAAGCACTGCCCTGGCACTGCAATAACACGTGCGCCAAGAACCTCGATCCACGTTCCTTTTTATCTGCAGGCAGCCATGGAGCAGATGGCAGGGGGAAGCGACCTTCACCCAGCATGAGGCGCTGCAAACTGCCTGCATTGTGTCAGACATGGAGAAGGTACCGGCAGCAAATCGCACTGCGACGCAATGTACACAGGCAGGAACGGCAACATCAGACAGCGCATATGAGCTGCAAACATGTGGAGTGCCGTACGTCCGGCGATGTTGTCGATTTGTTTTTGCACTCTCGGCATCAGGAGGGCATCAAGTGCGTACCAGTTATGGTTGAGTCATGCGTGTGTCCTCATGCATCAGGTGGTAGCGCACGTTAAGCATGTGCGCCCTGCGCTAGCTGCGTACGGGGAGCCCAGTCTCCCTGGCTGGCTGGCTGCCCTACACGGGTCCGATGCTGAGAGACTAAATTGCCGCTGGGCAATCCGGGAACTGAGTGCCTGCGTGTGTCGTACAGGACAGTGTGCCCGTGCTGCTGTTTGGCTGCCGATGTTGTGGAGTTCTTCTGGCACAAAATGAGTGTGCCGCACAGCGCCTCGTTCCCTTAGACGGTGTGTCGCGCTGCAGCCATGGTGGTTGGGATGGCGGCAGTTGTTTATGCCGTCCTGCTGGTGTCTGTGCGCGTGCCCATCACCCTTCACTGCATGGGAAGACCTTATTATATTACCGACTCTTGCACCAGACATGCATAGACATGGTATGGTATGGTATGGTATGGGAGGATCTTGCACTGTGCCGTTCGGCAGGGGCGAGTGGACGTGCTTAACAGGGGCCAGGCATCCTACGGACAACGTTACATCAACCGCATGTGCTCATGGCCTCCGGGCTTAGCCCTGACCAAATACAAGGCACGTTAGACCGTGCAGCACTTTATGTATCCCTGTTGGCGCAGTGCGAGGACCGAGCAGGGTGCTTCCTGCCTGGGAAAGGGTGGCGGAGTCTAGTGTGGACTCGCCCTTGCGGGGAGCTCCCCATCGCCACGGGAGTGCCCCTTGTATCGGCTCCAGGCATCGCTACTTGGCTCAAGTCTGCCAGTGTATGTATATAAAGATACTGCTGCTAGAGAGCACGGCTTTGATGCGGTCGCGAAGTACTGCTCGGCAGCAGCGAACCTGGTACAAACCTTTCACGCGCAGCATACAGACCGGCAGCGTATCAGCGTTGGTCCACGCAGCACGTAAGCTTTCCTTGCGGACTTTAGGATATCAATTTTAATATACGGCGCTATAGAGGCCAACAAGAGCTAGATGGACACTCAGATTGTCACCACCTGGCTTCGAGTTGGCCCCGATGTAGCAGATTGTCAGTCGATATGAGCGAAAGGTGTAAACGTGCGCCAGCTGTAGGCTCTGGACCGGCGCGCCCAGCTGGTGACGCCGATGCAAGTTCCGGCAGCCAAGCGGAGACAACGTCTGTGGCCCTCAGAGTCCCTTACGTAAGTTGAAGAATATTCATATCATATGCACTGTAGCGAACAGGCTGCAGCGCGCAGCGGTGTGCAAGCCCCCACGCCTTGTCAACCGGCCCCCACGCCTGGCCCCGCAGGATGCAGTCGTCGTGGGGAAAGCGTACCTGGTGGACCCAAAGTACGCGCAGGCGAACGACGACATGATCTTCCTGGTAAGCAACCTACTCCAAGCTTGGGCGGTAGCACACAGCCGTCTCTTATGTCTTGACCTTGCGTTGTCCGTGCCACCGTGCACTGCCACAGGTGTTGGCGAAGTCCCCACTACCCGAGGTGAGATTAGTCACGCCGCCGATGCTGTACAAAAATCATTTGCTGTACAATGCACAGAACCATTATGCCCTAGTCCTGTCTTTTGCGTTTCGCGTGGCGCGAGGTACCTCTAGCCACCCTGTACCCAGCCGGACGGGACGGCACACCCAGGGCCCAAGTCCACCCCCTGCAGGCGTACTACACGGAGCGGGACCCGGAGAAACGGGCTAAGATTGAGAGGAAGTTCCTCGTTGATGGCGTGTACTTTTACCGCCAGAACGAGACGGCCTGCGGCGTGCACCACGTGGATGCGAAGAAGCTGCAGCGGTTAGGTACAGGTGTTGTTGCCACCCGTAGCGCAAGCGAAGTGCCTGGTAGCCCGCCGGGCACTGGCACCGAGCCCAAATATATCAGAGCTAGGGACCCTGGACCTACCCTTGTCCACAGCTTGTTACTGAATGCCGCGCCCACCGCCTTGTGCCTTCAGTGCTGGCGGCTCGGGGGAGCTGCAGGAGGAGCGGCCGCACGACCCAGATGACAACCGCGTCTTCGTGGGCCTGCCGGACGGCATGGAGTGGAACAGGCACCGCCTGTTTCTGTGCTGCGACAGGCTGGGGCGGTGGCGGAAGCATGTGGAGCTTCCCGCGCTGATGAGGTGAGGATGGGCCCTGGCGGGCTCCGTGGGTCCATGTTTTAAACAATGTAGCAGGGCCTAGGAAGGGAAAAGTGTCAGCAGTTAGCCGAACGCTGTGGCGGCGACGGGCACGGCTACGCGCTGCGTTTGGGAAACATTTTTTCTGGCTAGCTGCCCAGCTCAGCTCATGCCGCACTCGCAGGCCCGTGGAGGTGAAGTACAAGCGCCCCGGGGCGCTTGCACCCTCCTGTGGGGACGACGAGTATTTCTTCTCACAAATCCACGGCGAAGACTTCGCGGTAAGCTACCCTTGGTTGATCCTGCGTGATCCCTTGGTGGGGAGTGGGCTGTGACTGCGGTTGCCCATGCACTCCCGGGCATCTCCGTGGTATCTCGGCAAGCCGGCCTGCTGACAGCTGTGCAATGAGAGCTTATTAACGTGATTGCAGTTGCGTTCGCCGCAATCTCTGGTTTCCGCGCTTGCTGGCTCACCGCGCAGACGTTCATCAACTACTACCCTGACGTGCCGCCAAAGTCTGAGGGCGAGGTAGCAAAGACGTGGGAGCAACTGCGGCAGCTGTACGGCACTAACGAGGGCTCCGGCGCACCCAGCGCCTATGGTGCACAAGGTATGTGAATGCCGTGAAGCACAAGAGTGCCATACCCAAATGCGTTACGAGAACTCCTAAGGTTGGGTGCGGCGAGGAGGAGCATGGTCAACACGTGCACCATCACAGACTTGTCATTTTTCCTTTGACTCGACAGGAAACACCCATTCCGTGTTGTTTGGGGCGCAGCAGCCCCTAACGGTTGCTGCCCCGACTCCCGTTGATCCTGCAGGTGGTGCCGGCCCCAGCACCTCCGCCGGCCCGAGCGGAGTGCTTCCAGCCCAGCCCCAGCCGTCCTCGTCCACACAACCCAGCGTCATCCTCGTTACCAGCAGCGACGAGGACACCAGTGGCGCCGAAGGGGATGTGGGTCTGGGCCCGGCGGACAGCGAGGATGACGACGCGGAGGAGGAGGAGGGCAACAGCGACGACGACGACTTTGTCCGGGTGCCCCGGCCGGGGCGCGGCTTGGGGCCAGCTACCGGCGGCGGTAGCGGAAGGGCGGGAAATAAGATGGGACCTGGGGCTCGCGGGCTGCCCTCAAGGACTGCGCCTCAGTCAGGGCAGGCGCCGGGCACCGCCAGGGACAAGCAGCAGCAGCGAGGCGGAGGTGCCCGCAGCAAGGGAGGCAGTAAATTACGGCTGCTTGCCCTTCCGGAGCTCGGCCTCCTGGCCGAGGGCGAGGTGTCTGACCCGGCGATAGCGTACGTCCATCTCGTGCCGCACCGCACAGCAAGGGGTCACAAGGTCGAGGGCCCGCTGGATGTGGACGACGTGCACGTGCCGCGGGCCGACGATCCCGCCAGCCGGCCGCTCCGCAAGGGGGACAAGCTCGTCATGCACGTGTGCTGCGGCATGGGGGGCGCGTCGCTGCACGGCCGGGTCAACGTGCAGGCGGAGAGGGACAAGGCGGAAGAGGAGCGGCGGAAGCTGCGGGGGCGGATGGAGCGGGAATCCCAGGAGGCAGGGGAAGCGGGGGGCGAGGGAGGCGTGGGCGACCGCAGCAGTGGTGTGGACCCCGGCGGGCACGGTGCGGGCGCTGGCGGTCGTGGGGGGGGCGCGGGTCCCAGCGGGAGTGGGACAGGCGCGGCTAAGGCAGGGAGAGCTACGAGTGGAGGCAGCAGGCGTGAACAGCGGACGTGCAGACACTCCTGCGGCTCTTCCTGGTGCTGGGGCGGGACCCGCCGAGGCAGGCTGTGCATCACGGGTGCCCACGACGGTTGGTGCAGGCAGCGGCAGCGGCGGCGGCAGCGGCAGCGGCAACGGCACATGCAGCGGCGATGAAGGCGATACAGAAGCGTCAGACTCTGAGAGATACAGCGGGGTGGTGACCGCCGGGCGCCAGCGCAACCGGACTACTGCCGGTGCTGCTGCTGTTGCTGCGGTGGGAGGGGGCTTCGGCGTGCCGCTGGAGAGCGTGATGGACGAAGTTCCCACAGACGACGAGGGCTGCATCCGGCTGGTGAGTGGCTTTCACACACCACATGGCAAAGGCGCCTAGCTCACGTACAGTTCTAGACTACTGAAGTCCTGCCCTCGCTGAGCGTCGGGCTGCAGTAGCTGGCTACAACCCGAGGTCTCTTGGCAAGCCACATGCACGGCGTGCAGCATACACTATGCATGAACTGGTACTGTACTCCTGCCTGAGCGACGCCTTTTTGCTGGTGGCGAAACGCTTACCTCAAGCTCTCTTGCTTGCTTGCCCCTGGTACCCCAGGTGAACGGCTTCGCGTGCGATATCAGCCGGTCCGCGCTGCAGACCTTCCTGGCCAACAACCCAGCCGTCGGCGTGCTGTGCCGCGCCACGGAGCTGCTGGTGCTGTTGCAGCTCTTTGATAAGCTCGTCCGCTGGGCGCAGCCGG
>QAXN01000410.1:0-39604 GCA_004335795.1 Chlamydomonas sp. 3222
GGCGGGGGGTGGGGGTGGGGGGGGGGGTGGGGGCAGGTACGGCGCGGAAGAGGAGGCGCGTAGGGGCTGGAGCTCGGTCCGGCCTCGGGCACAAGTGCAGGGGACACATACGGGCCAGCGCAACGTGGGGTGCGGGGAAGGCCGCGGGTGGGGTGAGGTGGAGAGGTGGCGGCGCCGGGTGGCCGCGCCGTGAGTCCGCCTTGACTCGCGACAGACCAGCTTGGCACGGTAAGCCGCGCCCTTGCACGGCCAACCCGCTGTGTACTGAAAACCACAACTCTAACACGTATGCCTCACGCTGCCACGCACGTGCGCGTCCAACCCGCTCGTCCATTCGCACCCCTAACCCTTGTGCCTGGTGCTGTTGCTGCTGCTGGTGGGTTGCTGCTGCAGAGGAGGACAAGCTGATTGGCACGCCCGCCAAGCCCTTCCAGCCCATGGTGGTGGTGGGGGACATCAACGGGGACGGACTGGGGCTGACCTCCTGGTGGTCGGGGTAGCATGGCCTCCTGGTGGTCGGGGCAGCGCAGCAACTGGGGGTCGCAGTTGCGCTGCAGGAGGCCTGGGGCTCACACCTCTGTGGTTGGGTACTTAGCACGGATAGCGGAGCCCCCGCCTAACGCAATCAGCGGGGCAGGGGAAGGCCGACTGCGTGCTCCCAGGGACCGGGTCTCACTGTGCGGCGGTTTTCAGTTGAACACGAGGGACCACAGAGCCATGCATGCACGCCGTTGTGGGACCTCATGTGGTCGGAACCAGGGTTGGGGGTGGACTGACGTGGCTAATCTGGTTTCACACTTCAGCCCGGCTCATCACAAAGCCGTGAAATTATAGTTTCGTGTGTGGACAAACCACCCTGACGCTCTGCCTGCGGGTGGTTGCGCAGTCGGCTTTGGAGCGAACCAGGAGGGACAAGGGCAGGGGCTTAGCTTGTCGTGGGCTGGGGTGGCGGCGACGGCTATCATGTGATGCAGTCCCAAAGCCGGCGTCATCAGCAACTGCGTGGCTGGAGCGGACGCTGGGGTGGTCCGGCCGGCAAATTGAGATGTGTGAAAAAAGCAACAGGCCGAGCTGTGTGCCTCTCCTTCAGATGGTGATGAACTGGGCCAAGCATTTACGTAGCTTGGCGCGGGTAGCTGGTGGGCAAAGGTCGATTGCGGAAGAGTAAACTGTTGTTTGGAAGCAACGGATGCCCAGGACGGGGGGCCAGGGGCACCCTTGTCAGCATGCGTTTGGGCTGTGAACTGCTGTCGGGGGCCTCGTATGAAGCTATCATCTGTAAGACTTGCAGGGTCTGGCGCGCGGACGAGGGCCTGCGAGTAGCACTGCGCCCTGGCTGTAAGAGCATTACGCGCCAGGCGCCACTGGACACTAGCGCTACGAGAACCAGCGTACAGTACTGTACGGTCCGTTCATGAGCGCTGCGATGTGGCGGTGCGGGCCCTTCCTGCGCAGCCGTACGCCTATACCTGTGCAGGCTGCAAGTGCGGGGGGGGGGGGCGGGGCATTGCTGTTGCCGTGGTTTGGGCTCTCGTGGGTAGCCTCGATGCATGATGGGGGGCTGATGGGCGCGTGGCAGCCCAGGGAGGGGGAAAGACATACCTGCCCTTTTTTTTCTTGAACGGCACTGCGGCGGCTTGCTACCGTATTTGTCGCCAGCGTCCTGGACACCCTGCCAGTGCCCTGTGACCAGCCTGGACCAGCCTGGACCAGCTCTGACGTGCGCCGTAACAAGGGGCAAGGACTACAGCCAGGGGAAAGCACTCACAGCTTCTAATTCAGGAGTGGGAGCAGGGGAGAGGCATGCCTGTTAAATACCGTACCATAGGCTGGCATCGCCGCCAAAATCATGGACCGGTGGATGCAGGTGGACGCCATACCGGCGTGCACGCGTACCTTATATTGTACGGATTGTGGAGTCCAGGACTTCGCAGGTGTGTGCGACAGCCGGCAGGCGCTGTGGTTCGCATGGGCATCTCTGTGCCGGTTGAAGCATGGGTCCACGTGCCATGGGCCCCCTGCGCGTTCACCGCCCCGTCCTCCCCACGCCCGTGTACAATCTTGCGCACCATGTGCGCATACAGGCGGGACCCCATTCAAAAGCTTTGGCAAACACGTCACACACGGAGTCGTAGGCCCATCGCCTCAGTTGCTAGCAAGTGGGACCTGTACAGCTTCTGTAGCACGCTCCCTCCGACAGCATCTTCCGACTGACTGTCAAGAAGTAAGTGCAAGCTGCTGCTAGGACGTGTCAGTTTGCAGGCTCTCGGTCGGCGCGCGGCTCCGTTCCGCAGCATGTCGCGGGGCAATGGCGTCAAGGTCGTCTCCATTAGCGACATGCACGGATATCATCTGGAGCCTGGAGTCATAGAAGTACCAGATGGTGAGCTAACAACTCCTTGAAGTGTGTCGTCGAGCACTGTGTCCAGTTCAGGTTCGGATAGCAGTTGGGGGGCCCTGACGCCTTGTGCCCAGACGGGCCCACGTAAGGCACGTTGCGAGCTCCAGGCTTCATGTGCTTCTCATATGTGCTTTGTGTAGGCACTAGAGTTACTAATAGTTACAGGCGGGAATTGAGTTGGTTTGGATACATTCGGTAGGCAAACCAAGTGCCCTGCAGGCCTACTGGCTCTGGGGCCCAGCGAGGCACAACTTCGGCACTCCAGGGCTCCACAAGTCGCACGTGCAGCACACACTCCTACATACTCCATCCAAAGTGTTCTGTCTCAGTGACTGCGTCCTTGCTGACCCTCTGCCTTGACTGTCAGACTCCCACCATGCAAGCACGCGCTGCACGAGTCCCCCGCCTCCGCCGGGCTTCACCCCTACACCAACCCTTACACACCGTCTCACATTAGCTACGTAAACTCGAAGCGCTGGAAAGTGCTGGTCATTGCTTGCTTGCCCACGTGCTGTGTCGTGCCACATCGCTTGCCCGCAGCTGACGTGTTGATAGTGGCGGGAGACATCGAGCTGCGCAGCAGGAGGGACCTGCAGCACCTGGAGCAATGGCTGGCGTCCTTGCCCCACCCGCACAAGGTGGTGGGATTCGGGTGCGTGCGTGCGTGGGTCACACACAGCACAAGCTTCCCGTCTGCCCTTCAAGTGCAGCTTGACCACCCTGTGGGACGGTGCACAAACCTGGGGGCACACAGGCCCGAGCGGTCTGGGGCGCTGGATGGCACGTGCTGCCCTCATCTGCACCATGGGATTGCAGTGCCAAGCCGCGAACAGTAGCTACTCACGCTCTCTCTCCCCCCCGCCTCTTCCGCGTTACCCGGTACCCTGACCGCCACGGCTGCGGCCCCACAGCAACATGGACAGGGCGGCTTACGGTGGGTGCGGCCGCCTGCACTGCACTATGCTCGCAACCCAGGTGGCCCCAAGCCACACCACCTGCTGCAGTTACACCAACAGTAGCCTTGATGTATCATGGCCGCGTCAGCGAGCTTGGGGTCCCGTTCTGCCGTACGCACGCGCAGATCTCTTACGTTCACGTGACGCTTGAGTGCCTCCAACCAAACCTGCTTGTCGGCCCTCACCGTAGAGACTGCGCCTCGTTGGCCAAACCCCCAGCCACTGACTTACCATAGAAAGGGTCCGATCCTGTCCCCACCCCTCTCCCCCTTGTACTCCCAGAGGCGGGCGCCTCCCTGTCCATCCCCGGCGCCACGGTGCTGGTGGACCGCGTGGCGGAGGTGGGCGGCCTAAGGGTGCTGGCCTCGCCCTGGTCGCCAGAGTACGCGGGCGTGTGGCAGGTGCGCCGCGGGGCTTTCTGCCTTCTTGGTATCCACCCCGTGCCCATTCGTGCTTGTACTGTCACATTGTGATGTTTATGGTGTGCGTGCGGGAGGTTCTGCCTGTGCCACGCGCTTCCTCCAGGCCCACAGCTGCCTGCCTTGCCTGCTGCATGGCAGAAACGTACCGTCTGCCAATGACGTGACCCACAGCACAGCACCTGGAACTGTTCAGTGATAAGACTTTGGAAGCCTCGGACAGGGCAGCCGCCGCCATTGCTGGAACGCGAATCATCAGCGTCCTCCTGGGCACCGGATGCACCAGATGCATCGGCACAACTTCGTAGCCACGCAACGCCTTACTGCTCCGCGCAGATAAAGGACGAGGAGGCGGGCCGGCGGCACTGGCGCTCGCTGCTGCCGTCCGACCTGGAGCTGGACGTGCTGGTCACGCACACGCCACCACGTGGCTACGGGGACCTGACCCGTGGGTCGCACGTGGGGGACGAGCAGCTGCTGGAGGCGGTGCAGGTAGGACTATGACCGGGACTGTTGCGTGACACGTTTCATTGCAAGTCAAAGTACTGCACGGCATGTACTGGTGGTTCTAGAAGGCCCCTATGTCAGTCATTGGGAACCCCGGGCCCTGCCAGGGATTGGCAGACGGGGGCGCAGCAGGGAGTGCCGTGCAGGCCTAGGTATCGGTGACGATGATGTTGCGTCTGGCATGCCAGCAAGACCTGAGCATCTGCATGGGCTTGCAGCCTTACATCCCGCGTTCACACCTACCGTATGCAGCAGCGGTCACGAGGTGGGGCCATCCGACACCGGAATACTAGCTTGTCTGCACCCGGCCCTCTCCCCCCTTCCTTGCAACAGGCCATGAAGCAACCGCCCCGGCTGTGGGTGTGCGGCCACATCCACGAGGCGGTGGGGGAGTACCGCGTGCCGCACCCCGCGCGACCAGAGGGCATCCTGCTGGTCAACGCAGCAACCTTCTACGCAGGTGCGGCGTCGGGGGCGTCAGGGGCGTGCAGTCCGTGAAGGAGAAGTGGCGTGCGTTTGCAACGCTGCTGCTGTTTTGCTGTTTAACGGTGGCCAAAGGCTACCTGCGTGAGCATGCATTGGCATTTGACATGATCCCGGTCGCCAATGTTTGCACTTGCTTGCACTGCCGTACATTTTGTACGCAGGCACCAAGCGCGGCTGGGAGCAGCGCGCGCAGCCTAGGGTGGTGTCGCTACCTGAGGGCCGGGTGGTGGGGCAGGGGGACCCCGCCAGGGCGGAGGCCAAAGCAGCGGCGGCGGCGGCAGCGGCGGCTCCGGGAGGGGGCGGGCAGGAGGGTGTCCATGCCGTGTGGAGGGCACCGGAGGGCAGGATTGTGCTGTGAGGCGCTGGAGGGGGGACTCGGTTCGCTGCTGCGCGTGGTGTATGTACTTGAGCTGGTGTATGAACAGCGTATGTACTTGAGCTGGTGTATGAACAGCGAGCAGTGTTTCCCTGGTGTGTGGCGCCGGTTCGGAGGGCTGACGGTTCGGAGGGCTGAGTTGAAACAGGAGTTTGGGGGCTGGTGCTGACTGCAAGCTTGCGGCGTGCAGCGGGAGCTTGGCGCCTTTGCGTGGAGTAGGGGTTTGCGTTCTGGTACCGGCGGTCTTCGGCGTATCTGTATGGGGACTGCAGTTGTGTATGGTAGGTGCCAGCTGCACACCTGCAATTGGAGACTTTGCCGCTCACAGCTTGCATGCCATCACATGATATCATGATCACACTGCGGGATTACACGGCTGAGCATGGAGGCAACGGCTCGTGCGACTGGCCGGATCCTCTGAAACTCTGTCACCTAAGACGAAAGGCACGTGCGTTGGGTACCGCTCAACCACCGCGCAACTGCCGCTCGCGTAAATGCCATGCCTAGCTGTCCTCCCTTTCCAACCTAGAAGCATTCATTGTTTACTGTACAATACTGAGGGTGGTGTTAGGTCAAACAATGGGTTCCTCGTCTGCACTTTCCCGTGAAGCGCTGGTCTACGCTGCTGCCACAAGCATGTAGTCTCGACTCCTGACACGCGTGACACCATGAGTATAGTCTCACCTAGAGGAGGTCCTGAGGGTGGAGACAGCGGAGTTATACATCGTGGTGCCCATCCGACCCTCGCCCCGGCTGTGCCGCAGCAGGCAAGGGAGCCTAGAGGGCAATTTCGTGGATCTTTCTGCTTTTTCAGCTCTTACAATTCAATGTTGCATCGCAACCACAGGTTACTCAATTTTTGCTAGCTCACAACTATCATCTGACAGCCCTCGAGCTGTTGGTCGAGGCCCAGGCCAGCGGCCATGGCGAGGACGTTCGCGATCTACAGGTAAAAGCTACTATACTGTTGCGTGCATGATGGCTGTTGCTCAGCTGGCTTGGCTTCCGGCACCTCTCGCAGTCCGACGGGCACGTGCAAATGCCTCGTCTGGTCCTGACGTTCGTGCTGGCGTATGACCCCGCTCCTCCCGCCTTCTCCCGGCCAGGCCTTCTTCTCCGACCCAGATCGGTTCAATCCCGATGAACTGGCCCGCTTCCAGCCGGGCAACGGTGAGACCAGCGACCTAGGCTGGAGGTGGTGGCTCGTGTCGTATCGGTACAGCCGGAGTTGTGGGAGACCCCACGTGTCCTGAGTGGGACAGGTCTGGGCTCTGGAAGGTCCTTCCATTCATGTCATCCGTGCGCCTACGATTCAGTGCTCCAGCCAGCTACACACCTCCACGTGTTTGTACTTTATGTCCCCTGTCGCCCCTGCCACCTGCGTGGGCGCTTCTGCCCCTCAGCCCTGGAGCTGCAGGCGCTGGGCCGCGAGCGGGAGTCCCGCCTGCAGCTGGCGGAATACCAACTGCGCCTTGCGCAGGAGGACCTGAGGGAGATGCAGCGGCGTCTAGCGGACAAGGTGCGGGAGGGGCTGTGTGCAAGGTTGGGGAAGACCTGAGGGAGATGCGGCAGAAGCTGGCCGACACTGTGTGTACAAGCGTGTGACCGGGTGGCCCTGGAGTGTTGGGCATGGGTCGGCGGAGTGGGAGGTGGAGGAGAATGGGCTGTGTGTGGCACGCGAAAATGGGAAAGACCGTGACGGACATGCAGGGGAGACGGGAAGGCAACGTGTTCTGGGTGCTCTTGCTTCAGCTGGTGACTGGAGATCAGCTTGGACGTGGGCCCGTCCAGCTTTGCGGGGTTGGGGGTTGGTGAGGTCCGTTGGATGTGGGTTGGGGGTTGGTGATGTCCCTTGCCCTCACTCCACGGCATTGAGCTTATGCGCGTCTCAGGCCCCGGCAGTAAAGAGGTACGATGCTCACGTCTTTTCACTCCCGTCCGCACACGCTTCCCTGCAGGAAGCTGAGGCAGCGGCTGCTGCAGCGGCTGCAGCGGCCGCACGGTTGGCGAGCAGTGGTGCTGCGGCGCATGCAGCAGCAGCAACATCAGGCGGTGCAGCAACAGGGGGCTCCTCCAGGCCTGGGAGCACGGAGCCCGCGCAGGGAGGGGGAGGGGCGGGGGAGGGGGAGCAACAGGCGGCGGCAGCGGCCGAGGCAGCGGTGGGGGCGGGGCTGGGGCCCGAGTGGCCGGCTGCTGCTGCTGCGGGGGCGGCACCGTCGGCGTCGGACGTGCGGGTACGCGCAAGGACAGGGGCAGGGGTGGGGCACGGGGCGAGCGGCCTGACTTGGGCAAGCATGTCCGTGGGGTGCCATCCACGTAAAGCTTGTGCGAGAGCCCGTATAGGGCCAAGGCATGGGTGGGCGTGGACGTAGTCGGGAGCGCGGTACGATGCGTTGTGGCAGAAGCTCTACGGCTCATGCTGCACGGAGTACAGCAGCGGCATGGAGGCGCCCCGTGGCTATCCCGCCCACACCTCTCTCCCAGACCCCTACAGCCGGTCCTGCCCCCATGCAGCTCCATGCGTAGCTCCTTCGTTAACCACCCCTCCTGAACCCTCACAGGCCATGCACTCCGCCGTGTTGATGCACCTCCTGCGTCACGGCCTGGTGACCACTGCCATGACGCTGGAGGAGGAGTACGGCGGGTCGCTGCGACCCACGGGTCAGCCGCACGCTAACACACACGGCGGCAGGAGCAGCAGCAGCGGCGGGGCAGACGGCGCGGACTTGCACCACACGCAATGGGCGTTGTGGTCTTGGTACCGCTCGGCTGCCAAGGAGGCAGCGGGGGTGGTAGAGGGGGGGGCGGCGGTGCTGGCGGGGGGCGTGCTGGAGCGGGAGGGGGAGGGCGTGGCGGGTGGGGAGGAGGCCGAGGTGGATGTGGAGGCGATGGACGTGGACGTGGCGGGGGTGGATGAGCTGAAAGGAGGTGTGCTGGCGGCGCGGAGGCAGCTGGCGGCGATGCGGGCGCAGCTGGCGGCGCTGGCGGCGGCGGCGGCGGTGCCGTCGGCGCCGGCGACGCCAACCATGGCGCCGGTGGCGGCGGCGGCGCAGGGCGGGAGTGGGGTGTTTGGGGCAGTGGAGGGGGCCGGGCTGGCTACAGGGCAGAGCGTGGAGGCAGCGGCGGCGGCGGCGCGGCACCGTCAGCGCGCGAGTGACATGGACCTGCTCGGGGACCTGCTGGGTAGGAGGTGTGCAAGGGGCTTCAGTTCAGTAGTGATGACCAATGATGTGCATCTTGGCCATGAGGCCAGTTAAGGGTTTTTGATCCAACGTGGAGGTGCGGT
Source organism: Chlamydomonas sp. 3222 (assembly GCA_004335795.1). NCBI lineage: Eukaryota > Viridiplantae > Chlorophyta > Chlorophyceae > Chlamydomonadales > Chlamydomonadaceae > Chlamydomonas > Chlamydomonas sp. 3222. Next base: position 8,432 of record QAXN01000410.1, read on the forward strand.
AGGCGCCATACCATGATACATGCCCATCCGCCCGTTGCTCTGAGTCTCCCATCACACCCGCAGTTCACACGCCCGCGCCCCAATTGCGCCCCTTCTGCTCCTCTGCCCCGCAGACCTGTCCGTGTCACAGCACCCCTCGGGCACCCTCGTCAGCTCTGCCAGCGCCGGCCCCGACCCCTCCGCCCCTGCCCCCTCTGACCCCGCCGAGCTCCCCCCCGACGCCGCCCCCGACGCCCCGCTACCCACCGCCACCTCCACCCGCACGCCTACCCCAACCGACGCCACCTCTCTCTCCACCACCACCGCCGCCACCGCCGCCCTGGCCAAGCCGCTGCCCCCCTGGCTGGCGATCGACCCCGCGCATCACGCAGCCCTGGAGGCGCTACTGGCCCGCATCGCGGAGGCCCTGCCGCGCCTCTTACCCAACCTCACCCTCAAGTCGCGGGTGGAGGCCATACCCTTGTTGCTGGTGGGTCCGGGAGGGGCGACACGGCTCACTGCGTTGCACCGTTTCATGCTTGCCTCATCCCCAATCTTGTGCGTTAGGTCGCGTGGTGGGGACATGCCCCCTGCTGCAGGTGGGACTGAAAGATGCTGCGTCTTGCTAACCTCCCGCTTCTGTGCAATGTGCATCAGCACAGCCATGTGCCGTTATTGTTACACCCCCAACCAAACGTGCCCGTGCGTGTTTGCCCTGGCGTGTTGTGTCATCGGTCTCCGACGGATTGCCATGACCCAGGTCCTCCCTTTTGCCGCGCTGCCCCCAGACTGTGGCCAAGACCACCCAGGACGGGCCGTCCCGCCGCACGCTGCTGGCCGCCTGTTTCAACCTGGTGCCGGGACCCGACCCGCAGCAGAGACAGGTGGGTGTGCAGGCCCGGTGTCCATGCTTTCGTAGTAGTTTAACCCGTCATGCAAGCCATGCCGTTGCCGAACGGAACTTCGTAGTATTACCGCAGCACTCTCTTGTCCCTTGTCCTGCCCCTTGCCTCTTGTTCAGGCCATAAGTGACGCATGCCTGGACCTGGGCCTAGAGCATTGGGATAACAACTTGCAGCGCCGGCCCAGTTCACCATGGGGCCCACTTAGCCATGTGCCTGACCTCCACCCCGCAGGCCATCATCGACGCGTGCCTGGAGCTGTGCCGCGCCTTCGGCCCGGGCTGGGCGGCCTCGGAGCTGGTGCAGATGTGCTGCAAGCAGGTGGGGTGACGTGCTGGTGTGCTGCAAGCAGGTGGGGTGCGCTTGAAAGGCAGGAATACAGGCCACCGGGGTGAGGTGCAGGCAGGCGGGGCATGGGACGGGCATGGGAGGCCGGCAGCTTGTACAGGCGTGCTGCAAGCAGGCGGGGTGGGGTGCAGGCCGGGAGGGCATGGGACGGGCACGGAGGCCGGCAGCCCCTCCAGCCCTTTGCTTCTCATAATACCACACTGTGACCCGCGCTAGAAATGCTTTTGCTTCGAGCTTGTAACTGATGCATGCCTTGTAATATGCTACTTTGTCCCCGCATGTGCATCTCTACACTGTAGCCCTCAACACCGCTGCCTCCGAAGCCCCAGCCCGGCAGCCCCTGCAACCTATCGCATTGGGCGCTGCACCCACAGTAATGCTGGCCCCAGAAATTCCCATCCCCGCTGTCGCCTCGCGCCCCAGGCTGGCAGCCGCTCCTGCGAGCGCCACGCCCCAAACCCCGCCCGGCAGTCCCTCCAACCTGTTGCACTTGTAATGCTGGCCCCGGAACCCACAAGCCCGCTATGCTGCCCCCCAGGCCGGCAGCCCCTCCAGCGAGCGGCGTGCCCTGGTGGCTGAGGCCCTGGGCGCCGCCGTGGGCGTGGTGGAAGTGGGCACGCAGGGCCACGTGCTGCTCACGCAGCTCACCACGCTGGCCAAGGACAGGCTCGAGGCGGTGGGTGGTGTGGGTGGCGTTGTGGTTGTGTGATAAGGGTGGAGGTGGGCAGGAGGTGGGCAGGTGGAGATGGGCAGGTGGCCAAGGACAGGCTGGAAGCGGTGGGTGGTGCCTGGTGCGGGCAGGATAGCGGAGGGGGTGGGGGGCGATCCAACCGAGTACGCGAGGCTAGGAGGCACGTTCCTCTAGGTCTGCTGTGTGCCGAGGAGCGAGGATGTGCAGTGGGTCCGGGGCCTCTGGCACCACCTCATCTCCAGGGCTTGAGAGTTAGCTTAGGCAGTCCCAACAGCTCTGCACAGCAAGGCGAGACCGTCAGTAACTCTGCAGCAACCCTGTTTCAATGACCCTGAGGCACGTCAGCACGTCACTCCGTTCCCCTACCCACGGTTTCCTCGCGTGTTGCGCGTACCCCTACCCACGGACCCCCTTGCGTGCAGGTCCGCGAGGCGGCGTGCCTCAGCCTGGCACGGTTAGTCCCCCGCCTGCCCTTCTCGCGCTCCTACTACTCGCCCGTGGAGGCCCTGCTGCTGGCCCTGGCCACAGACGGCTCCGAAACCGTGCACGCCGCCGCCCTGTCGCACCTGGTTCCGGCGCTGCTGACGTGGCAGCCGCCGGACAGCGACCTGGTGGTCACCTCGTGCGTGGCACGTGTGGTTTCGGAGATGGGGCAGCTTGCGCGGCAGCTGGGGGCGGGTGAGGGGGGCAGCGGTGGCGGCGGGGGCTTGGCGCGCCGGAGCAGCGACGGCGCGGCGGTGGGCGCGGGTGGGGCAGCTGCTGGTGGGTTAAGACACACGGCGAGCATGAACGCGCGTGACGGGATGGCAGCTGCACAGGAGGGCTCCGGTTTCGGAGGCAGTGGAGGGGGAGGGGGAGGCAACCAGCAGGTGCTGTTCCCTCCTGCATCGCGGGCAGGCAGGGGGTACAGCATGAGCGGCAGTACGCTGCTCCCGGGCGGCTTGTCGCCGTACGCGGGGTCGGGGCTGGGGCTGGTGGGCGGGGGGCAGGGGGCGGCGGCGGCGGCGGCGGCGCAGGGGCCGGTGCACCTCGGCCGGCGGCGGTTTGCGAGCCAGGTGCACCTGGTGTTGTACCAGTTGCTGCAGGTGCGTGTGTAGGTTACTGCTTTTGTGTGTGGATGCGAGCTGGGGCAGCCGTGGTTTTGACGAGTGGTCAAGGCGCCCTGCGTGCACAAGAATGGGTGTAAGCGTGAGTGCACGCTTTCTCCTTGTTACAGACGGAGGGTACTGCGTGTGAGATGGTAGTGTTGTATGCGTGCCGCGGGCCACTGTTTGCGGCCAGCGTACGCGTAGCGTGGGCCCTATGAATACCCACACAGATCGTCCAACTCCAGCTGAGCCCATGCACTACTCGCCTACTCCCTGATCGGTCCTCTGTCTGCATGCAGGTGTACACCGGACTTGCTCCAGCGCTGCGGCAGGCTGCGGTGGGTCCTGGCGATGCTGCCTGTTTACCTGTTCCGTTGCGCTATGTCAGGAGGGGCCGTGGTGCGTAAGGGTCCCGTTATAAACCCCCTGCGTTGCAGCCATGCATGTGGACGCACCTACTGAGGAGCGCTGTCCTTTTGTGTCCTGCTCGCAGCTGCACAACCGCCCTCCATGGGCGGAGGCTCCCCGGTCTCCCTCCCCGTCCGGGCAATACACCCCTCCACCACCCAGCCCCTCCCCCGGGCCCCTGCCGCCCCTCCCCCCACTCGGCCGGCCGCACCGCGGCAGCAGCAGCGGCGCCCTGCTGCACCCAGACCCCACACACACCGCCACTGCTACCTCTGGGGGACACTCCGAAGGCGGCGCTCCCGCCGCTGCCGCCGCCGGCGGCGGCACTACGAGTCCCGGCCACCGCCGTACATCGTCACACCCGCTTCCGGTTGCCGTACTGGCGGGCGGCGTCGGGGCGGAGGGCACTGGGCGGTCTCCCTTGGGTAAGGCCTGTGGGCCGCAACAGGAGGACACAGGACATCAACAGGAGCATACGGACAGTGAGAACGGCAATGGGCGAGCGGGCGGAAGAGCTAGTCCCGCTGTCGATGCAGGGGCGGAGGCGGTGGGGCCGGGCGCTGGGGAGGGGAGTGCAGAGGATGGGGAGGCGCTGGCGGGAGCGGAGGAGCAGCATGAGGAGGCGGAGCGGGTGAGGAGGGAACAGCGGGAAGGGGAGGACGCAGCCCTGGCGGCGTGGGCGAGGCATCCGTCGCATGCGGCGTGGAAGACCCTGGAGTGGCTGGTCCAGGTGAGGAGGGAGGGGCTGGAGACTGTGTCCAAGTGGGGACAAACATTCGCAACCGTGTCCAAGTGGGGACAAACATTCGCAACCTTGGTGCGTCCCTGCAGGAGGGGCTTCGTGTAGCGGTGTGCGCTGTGGTCGTTGTGTGCCGATTCGCCCCGATTCGCCCCTCGCCTGGGTCCCATCCCAACGCTCCGTACTGTCGCCCTTTTGCGCCCTGCCGTACTCGCGCCCTTCCTGCAATTGCAGTTTGTGGTTCCGGAGATGATGGATCTGCTGCCGGCCCTAGGTTCCACTCCTCTCTCGGTCGGTAACGATTCCTCCCGCCTTCTTGTTGCACTTTGTGCTCCTTTGTCACCTTTGCAGTACGTGGTTCCGGAGCTGCTGGGGCTGCTACCGGCCCTGGGGGCGCACCCCGAGGCCTTCGAGCTGCGGCGGACGGCGGTGGCAGCCGTGGCGGCCACGTGCGGGGCAATGGGTGGGTTGCCGCATGTCCATATTGCGTCCTGGGCTTGCATGGATCCACGGAGTAAAGCGCCATGTGTGCCTATTGTCGTCAAATCGTTACAAGTCACGCACCCCTCACGCCTTCAAGCTCCAGTGTGGCAGTGGTAAGTCGCCGTACTTGTACGGCTGCATCCTTCCGCGCTACGGTCCTGTCGTACACTCCTAAGTACACTCCTACACCCCTCAAATCTGCCCCACACCTTGCTGCTGTCTTCCTCTCCCCCTGCAGGCGCCCCCTTCACCCGCGTGGCGCTCGTCCCCATATGCCTGGCCGCCGCCGGCGTGGGCGCCTCCGCCGCCGCGCCCTGCCCCCCGCCGCCGCCACCCGACCTGGACCCCACGCCGCCTGCCGTACGCGACGCCGCGCTGGCGGCGCGGCCGGCGTCGGTGGAGGCGCTGCGAACCGCACGGTGGGTAAGCGCAGAGGGGCAAAGTAACTAAGAATCCACAAGGCAGGTGCCTGCGGGAACGGGGACCGCACGGTGGGGGGCAAACGGTGGTGTGGTGACGGCTTTCCAGCTTTTCCCGCTGGTCTGCGAATTCCGCCTAACGCTGCAGCATCAGGACAGCAGAACGCATGCCACGCCATGCAATTCAACCACTATTAACCACCACGCCCTGGCTGGGCGTGCTGCGTGCTGCTGGCGGCCGTGTCGTCCCCCGCCGAGCTCGCTGCGCTGCAACCAAGACCCCCCTGCCGACAACGCCATCCCCACCCCTCACACTTACTTCCATGGCCTGCACTCTGGTCCGCACTGTTGGTGTGTGCTCCTTCAATGTGGACTTTGCTGTCTCATGCACGGCCCCCTATCAACACCCTCACGCCCTGCTGTCTCAATACACAACCCAGGCTGTGTGTCCTCCCCGTGCTGCTGGCCGGTGTGCTGCCTGCCGCGGGCCTGCTGCGCCACCACCTGCACGGACTCATGGCGGCGGCGCACGAGCCGCGGAACAGGTGGCTGCTGGAGGGGCTCACGGTGAGCCAGGGGGGCAGAGGCCATGGGCTTGAGAGCCATGGGCTTGAGGGCCTCACAGTGAGCCGGGCAGAGGCCACGGGCCTAGAACTCGGTGTTGGTTGCGGCCGTGGGAGAAGGACCAGGGGTAGCCATCTGGGGTGGTTGGTGGGTTCACATGTTGGCTTGTGGCCCCAAGCTCACCAGCGGATCATCATTCTGCAGCCTACGGACGAGGCCCGCACCCAACGGGCCATCACGCCTCCCCTCGTAACTGGCCTGCGTCGAGCAGCCCTCTACGTTGACTCCCTGCCTAACCCGTACCCTCCGGGGCACCCGCGCTGCTCCTCGCAGGACTACACCATGGCCCTCACCTTCGCCTGCAGCGCCCGGCCCGAGCTGCTGACCGACATCCTACAGCTCCTGGAGGGCCTGCTGGCCGGCGCCCCACCGCCACCGCCGACCGACCCAACAGCCAACGGTCACCGTCGCACGCGCGATTCCAACGGCGGCGGCGCAGCCGCCGCAGCCGAGGGCGGTGCGGCAGGAGCCCAGGATCCGAACGGTGGTACGGCCGGCGCTGCCGTACTGGCGGGCGGCAGCGGGCTGGCCAGCTCGGCGACGGGCCTGTGTTGCGCCGCGCTGGCGAGGTCGTTGGTACCGTTGGTGACCGTTCAGGTGGTTAGCCGGCGGTTGCTGCCGGCGCTGATGGGCCTCATGTCGTACGGCGACGCGGAGCTGCAGCGCGCGTGCGTTGTGGTCATGGCGGAGATCGCCATGCGGTTCCGGAGCGAGGGCCCGCGGTTTTCGGAGCAGGTCCTGGCGGTGTACGACAGCCTGCTGGAGCAGGGCCCGCACGTCGTACAGCTGGAGGTGCTGTACTCGGGGACCGCGCTGGCGGCGGCGGCGGCCCCGACGGCGGCGGTGTCGGCGGCGGCGGCGTCGCAGGTGGAGTGGATGCTGACGGCGGCGCAGGCGCTGGCGACGCAGCTGGCGGCGGCGGCGGGAGGGGCCGCTGGCGGCGGCGCGATTGCCAAGGCAACGCCGGAACAGCAGAAGGCGCTGGCGGCGGCGCTGCTGAATGCGCTGAGGTCTGTGGCGGCACATGACCTGCGGCTGCCGCGTTTACAGGTGGGGGCGGGACAAGAGGCCATTGTGCGAGCGTAGCAAGACCCAAGCGCATGGGTTGTTCTTCTGTACTAACGGTTTGATGTCCGTTCCGCGTTGCTGTGCTGGCGCTTGGGGCACGCAGCCATGGGGACGGTATGCGTGAAACACGAGGAAGCAGGTGTGAGGCATCAGGGAGTCGCGGAACCGCTGGTGCCATGGCGGGTGTGCAGTCGCAGTGCGCAGGTGATGGAAGGCCGCCGCTTCGCATCCCCTGGTCACCCAAAATGTGCTACACCCGCATGCTTGGGCTGTGGCCACCGTACCCCTTGGTCCTGGCCAGTGATACCCGCCTCCCCATTCGCGATGCTCAGCTCCCCGCCCAGGCATCCTCTATGCTCCCTGTACCACACCCCATGGAGCTTTGCACAGCACACTGGGGTAGAATGGCGTACACGTCATTAAGCTACCGTATGCCCTTTCCTATGTGCCCGCCAGACCACGCTGGGATCCGCCATCGAGTCGCTGTCCCGCTGCAAGGCCCTGCTGCACGACCCGCAGCACCAGGCAGCACTGGCAGCGCTGGTCAAGGCGCCAACCGCCGGCCAGACCACCTCCGGCACGTCAATATCCTCCACGTCCACACCCACACCCGCGACTACACCCGCACCTCACGCGCCCGGCGTGAGCAGCACCGCAGCGGCCAACGGCGCCGCCGCTGCCGGTGGTACAGCAGGCGTCGGCGTGCCGCCACGCCCGCCCCTGCCGCCGATGGCGCCGCCAGGTGGCGGCATACCTGCGGCTGCCGCACACGCGCCTGCGGCGGCGCCAGCGGCGAGTGGAGACGAAGCGGCAGGTAGCACGGGAGGGCAGCTGCGCAGCAGGTTCGACGCATTTAAACAGAAGCTGATGAAAAGGAAGGATGACGTGCACGTGCCGGCGGCAGCAGCAGGGACAGTGCCGCTGCCGGCGGCCCCTGGCGCTGCGGCGGCTGCGCCGGGGGCAGGCGGCGCAGTGCTGAGCTATGGCGATGCTGGTGCCATGGCCATGCCGTACAAGCCCGCTGGGCAGGAGGGCAGGCCGTTGCCGGGGCCTGGGGGGCCGGGTGGGGTGGCAGGCGGGGCCCGGGCCAAGGAGAACTTCTTCAGCGATGACGAAGAGCTTTAGCGCCGCCATCTAAGGATCGCACACATGGCATGTGATGACTGCATTGCATGACCAGCGCAGTGCAGAGGTACAGATGGGAGGTCGCAGCAACGCTGGTCCCGCTTGCGCTGGCCCGGCATTACCGGTGTAACGTTGCATGGGTTACAAGTGGCGTGATGGGAGCGGTCGCGGACAGTGGACTCATTCATAGTGTTGAGGGCACGGCGACTTTCAACCATTTGATGTGTGGAATGGAGGCGCAGGACCGGTACGGCAGTTGCGGCAGGGTGGCGACGCTGCAGGGCCTAGGATGCGCAACATGTGCTGTGGCACCCGGTCCTGGGCAGGTTTGGGGGTCGTGCGCCTTGTGGGCTTGTGCCTCTGGCGGACCCGGTGCATAGGCCTGTGCGTACTGGTTGCCGTATAAAGGGGCTGGCCAGTGTGCCAAATACGTCGCGGCGGTCACGTGCCGTATGTGTGACTGTTCGACGCTGCTCACGAGGAGGGTGCTTGTGCAGCGCTGTCTGCGTGGTACGCGATTGCACTTGTGCAAACGTACCGACATTCGAGATGATGACGGCAGCCTCAAGGCTGCGTGTCGTGGCAAATGCATTGGCACGCGGGGTTAGGTACTGTAGCGCACTGGCCCTACTGCAACGCCCACCGGCACTGCAGGAGCCGAGGGCGGACCATGCTCTGCGTAACAGCTGCTAGAGGATGTACTCATGTTGTCATGTATCCTGGCCCGATTTCCGTGTGGATTTACAACCGTGAGGACAGTACGGCTGCGTGCCACGTGCAAGGGCACACGTGGGTGACCGCATACCCAAAGCGGGGGAGCTCATCTGATCCGGAGTTCCAGACCTTGTCGCATGGCATGCACACTCGCAACGCGGCTCAACGCTGTAGCTACCGGTATAACGATGCACACAAGGAATGCACGTGTTTGGCTTTGCGCGTGTTGGGTTCGGCCCACAGTGTACGGGACCACACAGGATCACCAACAGCCAAGAAGCATCGGCAGCGACCTCATTCGCTCTTTCGCTGTAACAACACATGTGCAGTACCAGCTGCAAGTAAGTCCACTGGCAGATCACTAGCTGCACTCAGCGCAGTCCTGCCTTATCTTAAAGCACGCCCAAACCGCCACTTTGCATTGGGACAGTACGGTAATCACGTGTCGGACGGTCGGTAGGACCAGCCCTGCTTGCTGCTTCCCAGTTGGGACGGGGCTGGGCTCCGGAACCGAAGGGGCCAAAACTGTGAAACCCTACGTGTGGCACCACGTGCCGAGAGGTCCGAACAACCATGCATCAGTCCAACCTTCTGAGTCCAACCAGCAAGGAGACACGTACCGTCGTGACCAGTAGATCATGAAGCTGTCCGTTAGGTACACAAGTACATTTACGCCTACAAAATGCAACTGGCGGCGTAGAGTGCGCTATGGGCATTGGTACGACAGACTTACACACCATCGTACTACCGGTACCCGTATGCACCACGACAAGTGATACACTGTCTTGCCACCCACACCCTTCATCCCGTCTCCCGTGCTGCTCCCGGCCACAGCCACAATACAACCTAAGCTTGCTAAAGCTTGGACTGCGGCGGCAGTTGTTGCTGCTGCAGCTGCTTTTGCAGCGCATACGCCGGCTGCTGGCCGCCGACCTGTGGCTGCAGCTGCGGCTGCGTGGGCAGTCGGCTGCGGCGGTGCGCCGCCTGCTCGCCCAGCAGCGACGCCTGTCGCCGCTTGATGCGCGCAAACTCCCGGCCGACCAGCTCTGGGGAGTCACCAGGTATACAGTGGCATGGTAATCAGCACACGGCGGCGGCGGGTAGGTATGAGAGGACCCACGCACGGAGGTGTGCATGGTTGCACAGCTTCGGGAATACGAAACAGCGCACGCAACGCGATGCTCCGGGTAGCGTCGACCGGTACTACCGGTACTACCGGTACCGTACGGCACCCTGGCACTCGGACATGGCACCCCACTTTCCTCAAAAGCCCGTCCGTACCCAGACGTACGGTATCTCCCCCGGGGTCCGCTGGAACGCAACTGAGCCATCCTGCGGGAGGCCCCACTTAGGAGCCCCACGCACCTGCCAGGCTGTCGGGGTACTTGATGGCGCTGTAGACTCTGAGGTCCCCCTTCTCCCAACTGCAAGCAAGAAAACCATGGCACGGCGGTGAAACGGGCAGCAAAAGCACTGAGCAGCTGGTCGCATCAATAGGCAACGCGTGCAGGAGGGATGGCCCAGGAGTGCGGCAATGCAGAAGGCAGGCACTTTGGGCAAACGTCCGCACAGACAAGCAAGGACCCCATCGCCACGCCCAGCATCCACTTCGTCCGGCCCCCGCGCGTCCTGCCACGTCATCACTGCAGTGTGCACGCGCGGCCGTGGCCGCCAAGTAGGCATCTCAGACCGGCCCACAGTACAGGGCATGCACCCGTCTAAATCACCAGCAATTACGCGTAACACAGTGTCGTTGCGCCGTGGACCACTTGCTGCACGGCGCACCTCTTCAGGATGACCCGATACGCACACGTGGCAGCCACCAGCTGCAGCAGCAGCGGCTCCAGCCCCGGACTGTCAAGCAGGTCTATGTGCTCCGTGACCACCTGGTAAGATATCAAAGCAGCGACAGAGGGAAGCGTGGGAGCGGCATTGGCTTGGTAGTACTGTTAACCTCGTGTTCCCCCAAATCATGGGCGCCAGGGGAAGGGATTCCCCCGTCATTTTCACCTCATTTAACCTTGAGCCTTTGCCCTAGACAGCCGTCGTTCCATTGCCTCATCTTTCTGGCTGCCAAGTAAGCGTCCACACCGCCCTGTCCTGACAATTTGTGGCACGGAGGGCAACATACGGTAGGTTGGCACCTCGGTGCACGACGTGTTACCCATGTTGACCAGGCACGTGCCACACCTGCCACCGGTACGGGTGTTGGCGTGTCAAAAACGCCACGCCTGAACGGTGCGAGCCGCTTCCGCCTCGGCGCCCTTTTTGCGCAGCAGCCTCTGCCACTGGCGCCGGCACCGGTGTTGGTGGCATCGGGATGCCGTGTTTCCACCTGTGCCGCCCGCTCATGCCACGTGCCACACTGCCTCATGCTACGCACGTGCCACGTGCCCACCTGTGCCGCCCGCTCGTTGAGGGGCTGCAGCACCTGCAGCATCCACGTGCGGTAGGCACGTGCCTCAGGGCCGTCCGGGCTGGCCTGGAGCGCAGCCTGGAACGCCTCCTGCGTATATTATGCATGCACAGCCGACACAGCGCAGACCGCTGTTGCTAGATAGCGTAGGCAATGTTGACGTTTGCTCAAGCCATCAACTGTGCTTGCTGCTCGGTTTTGGCACAGGAGGGCCTCATAAGAAAGTCTGGTCATATGTATCTGGTCAGGGCACGTGTGCCGTAGGCATGACAGGTTGCAAGTACGTGAAAGAGCGACACGTGCCCTGACATGGGGCCACAGCAAGGTATAACTTGATTATCCTGCAAGCAGGGGAACACGGGGGCCACACACCTTGGTTCCGTCGGGGCTGTGCTGTCGCAGCATAGCCGCGAACGCAGAGCGGGAGGCAGTGACACATGCCAGCAGGGGACCGTAGAACTGCTTTAGCTGTGGGTTCAGGGCAAGGCCGAGTCAGCAACTTGGTGTCCAAATGAAAGGCATTCGCGGCCAAGGTGGGGTGGAATGTCATAACTTTAAGACACATGCACACAGGGTGCATGGCATCATGGCCATGACTAATGGCTTGAGCCCCTGTGAGGCTGCTCACTTGCTTGTTGACCCGTTCAATCCGCGCCTTGCGCTCCTCAATTGTCTTGCTGTTCCAGTAAGTGAAAAGGAAGCCTGGTGCAAGCACGAGGGTTGCGATGTAAGGCAGGAAGGCTCTCAGCGTCCACTGCAGCAAGCAAAGGGCAGCACGGAATCACCCGCAGTGAGAGCCCAAAAGCCGCTGGTGCCCATGGTGCTCCTATGTCATGTTTTCAGTACTTTGGTACCGGGACTGCACTGGTTCCGAGTGAGGTGTTCGCTTTTACGTTTGGCCCTAGTCTCACTACGATACCAAAGGTACTGGGTCGCGTAATGCCAATTCACAGACAGACTGCTTCATGACGATTGCTCACACGGCCGTGGCTCTGCCGCTTCTCCTGTCCTCGGCTCCGTCACCCGCTTCCGTTGTTGGTTGACTGCATTGTCCAGCTCTCAAGCGCCCACTTTGGGGAGCTGCCGCGTTATGGCATCCTACACAGTGTCTCCAGTGAGAATATATAGGTGAACCCAGCGGGCCAAGCTGTTTGCAAAGGAAAGGAGTTCAGACGCTCACTGTTGCCATGGGCTTGCCCGCCCTGTGTCTAAGGATGTTGCCAGCGACCTTTCAACAAATCATCTAACAAACAAATATCAACATGTCGGACAGCCCTTCGCCACTGTGTGAGGCCAACTTACTGGCACTCACAGGCGAGGAGTCACTGGAGGACATCCGGGAGCTCACCTTGCGCAACCACAAGCTGCAAACAGTTGATACTGGAGATGTTGCACGGCTTATCAACCTTCAGGTCATGTCGCTGTCGCACAACCTGCTGACCAGCCTCGCGGGCTTCCAGCACCTGAAGAGCCTGGTCAGTTTGAACCTAAACAACAACGCGTTGACCAGTCTCGAGGGGATCGAGCACTGCTCGGCTCTGCAGCACTTCTTCGTCGCAAACAACCGCGTCCGGGACCCCAGCCCACTGGTGGCATGCACACAGCTGCAAACACTGCACCTCTTCCGCAACAACATCGCCAACCTGGAGCTAGCCATCACGGCCCTGTCGCACCTGCCTCGTCTACGAGAGCTGGAGCTTGCGGGCAACCCCTGCGCCCTTGCGCCCGAGTACAAGCACCGCTTGGTGCTGCACCTTGAGCTCGAAACCTTGGACGGGGACACCATCAACCAGCTGGACTATGACCTCGCAAACGATTACTTTGCCCTGCACGGCGGGGCACCAGAGCTGGGCCCACGGGTGGACATCCTGACCCTGGAAGACGCGGAGCCCAGCGGCAGCGGCAGCGGTGCAGCTGCTGCCACCACAGCCCCGGACGCGCATCCCGCGCCCGGACTAGGCGGCAGCAGCGGCAGCGCAGACGGCTCCGGGCTCACGTCCGCAGAAGCAGCTGCAGCTGCAACAGGTCCCTCCGGCGTCCCCCGCACAGCCACCCTCGCCAACGGCCGACCCACAACCGCCGCCATTGACGCCATCGCCGCCACCGCCGCAGCCCGCATGGCCGGCGGCTCCGCCTCCGCCACCTCCTCCTCCCGCTCCCTCCTCTCCACCGGGCCCTCCGGCGGCGCGCCGCCACCGCCGCCATACGCCCTCCTGCCACGCCCTGGCACCGCCGGCTTCCGCCCCGGCACTGCTGCCGCTCGGCCCGGCACCGCCCTCCGCCCGGGCAGCGCCTACTCTGGCCTCCAAACCTCCGTGCAGCTGCTCTCCAACGAGCTCCTCAACGATCACCCCCTCATCATCGAGTACCTGGCAAAGCACGTGCTGCAGGAGGGCCTCGCCCTGACGGCGGAGGGCGGCGGCGGCAGCTCGGGCCCAGGGCGGCCCGGCAGCGGTGGCGGCGGCGGCGCGAGGGGGCCGTCGTTCGCGCAGCGGTTGAGGGACACAGCGGCGGCCATGAATGCGTGTGAGGACATGGATGCCAAGGCGCTGGCGGGTCAGGGCATGGAGCTGGTGGCCACCAGCAGCACGGTGCGGCGGGGCATGGCGGAGGAGATGGTGGCCAGCGCATCGCCGCACGAGCTGGTGCGGCAGCTGGTGCGGCTGAGCGAGGTGGGTGAAGAGCAGGGCGTGCGAGGATCGCCTGATGGGAGGGCGTGCGCGCCTCGGTAGTGGTGAGGGGCCCTGTTGCCGCGGGCTGGTGCGGCTGAGCGAGGTGGGTTGAGCGAGTCATTCAGCGGTTCACAGGGGATCACCCGAGGGGACCTTACGTACAGCGTGCAGGACTCGATCGTAGTGAGGGGTGATGTTGCCGCGGGCTGGTGCGGCTACGGATGCGGCTGTGCGAGTTGGGTTGAGGGAGTACGGTGACCCAGCAGGGCCGTGCGGGGAGCGTGCATGGTGCACTGCGCATGGTGGTGGACGAGGGGTCGTGCTGCCGCGAACTAGTGCGGCAGCGGGCGCGTGGTTGATGTAGTCAGCTGCGAGGTCCTAGATGCACGCGGTTGTTGAGACCACGACCTGGCCCGCTGGCCGTGGCCTCGGTAGTGTAGTGCGTGGGGTGCGTGCTTTGGGGAGCAAACTGGCATTGCTTGGGTTGCCGTACTGAACCGCCTTCGCACGCATCAAGTAACGGGAACCGCATTTTGCGCACGGCATCTGCTTCAGCGGGTCATGCGCTGATGGTTGTGTGGGTAGGTGGCGACTCACTGCGACACGGTTTGGGCACCGGCGTGGCTATGCTGGGTATGAGAGGGAAGAGCTGGTCATAGGACCCCTCACACAAGTGCTGCGCGCTCCAGCCGTTTGATATGGGTTACTTGCCCGTATCACATTCCCCTCACTCCGTCCCGACGCCCTTGGCTGCAGGTGCTAATCAAGGAGGTGGAGGCACACCGAAACGGCCTGGCCGCACGGCCACCCAGCGGGGGCGCCTCCTCAGGCGGCGGCGGGCGGCCGGGCACGGCGTCGGGGATACCGCGGCCCGGTACGGCGGCAGGGCAGCGGCCGGGGACAGCGGCAGGTGCGGCGGTGCTGGGTGTTGCGTGGCGATGGACGTGTGGGGCTGGGCGCGAAGTGCAAAGTGCGGGTGCACGGGGGGGGGGCTGCATAGGGAAGGAGGGGAGGCCTGACCCAGATCGTCTGCGGTGCACTGCGCCGCAGTGCTCGCATGCTGCCATGTGTAGTGGCTGGAAGGTGTGGCATGTGGGGTGCGTGATTGGTGCGGGTGTCAAGGCGCTACCGCTAGGTCAGGTGGTAAAGGAGGTGCGCGTGGTTTCACAGGCGCCTTGAGCCAGCTGCAACTGCAACATATCTTGCGTTCAAGGACAAGCATGGGACGGAAGCCAGCCGCAGAATCGGAGTGAGTTTTGAAGTTGTTCGGTTTGATGTTGGCACCCGGGCTGCCAAGTGCCCAAGGGGTGTGCCGGGCAGCATGCTGACCACTGCCGCCACCCCCTTCCACAGGGCAACCGTCGTCGGCCACGACGGTTGCAAGCAACACGCTGAGCCAAGCGGAGATCGGCGAGCTGGTGACGCTGCGCGCGGAGGTGGAGCGGTTGTGCCGGGAAAACAAAGCGCTGCGCATCGAGAACGAGAACATGTTCTGGCTCGCGGAGGAGATAAAGCGGTTGAAAGCGGAGCTGAAAGAAGCTCGCGCTCAAGGAGGGCAGAAGTGAAGCAGTGGCAGGGCAAGCGTCCACCGAGCAATCGGATTCTCGTTCTCTGGCGCGCTGTAACCGGACGTTGCCGTACTCGGACGATGTGTGGCCCTGAGGCTGAATCGAATTCGATATGGGCAGGAGCTCTCCTTGTTCTCCACACAGATACACTTGGTAATTCTGCAGATACTCTCACACATCGATCAACATGCAGTGCCTTCAGCAGCGTCAGCAGGTTGTGGGTGGTCGCGCCCGCGCTGCCCCTGTTCCTGCCGGTCTGGGTCGCGTTTGCCCTCTACGTGTTTCGCGGAGCTCTGAGCTTGCCAAGGGTGTCAGCCGGTCATCTGCCCTGCGTGTCCGCGCTACCGCAGAGGAGTCGGGTGCGTACAGAAGTATGTTGGCCACACGCCTATGACTACCACTTTTAATGTAGCATCGGCGCAGAGTAATATAAAACTAAAGTTGGTGTGTCTCTGTATTGCAGTTGAGGTGAAGCCGCTGTCTGCGGCATCGGCCCCTGCTGAGGAGGAGGAGACCTGGGTGCCTGTGTGCCGCCCAGAGGATCTGCCAAAGGGTGAGACCTTCACAATTGCAACACAATATGTAAGGAAGCGGGTGAAATCGGCTTGCTTCTAGACAGGACTTGACCCTGGCGAACCTTCACTTCATTGAACGCAGGTGTGCGCAAGGAGGTCGAGGTTGACGAGCGGCAAGTGCTCTTGTTCTGGTACCGCAACCAGATCTATGCAATTGAGGGACGCTCCCCCGCCGAGGGCGCTTACAGCGAGGGCTTCATTCGTGCCAAGTTCACTCAGGTAGGCCCCAGCACAGGTACCGAAACGGACACACAGTTTCTGCGGTCCCCTCTAGAAGGTCCTATATCCCGTCCGATGGAAGCAGCCGCCAGTCACGCTCCGTCTCTGCTGCGTCTTGGCCCACCTCGCTGCTTGAGACCCTCATTCCACAGCGGTGATCGTTGCCGACCAGGAACGCTGGCTCCTGCCTGCACCCCAATGCGAAAGCGACCACAACCGCTCCCTTACCGCGCCTTGTGCCCCTTCTCCTCTCGCGTCCTTCCTCCCTCCCAGGACTACTGCATTGAGTGCCCGTCCACTGGCAGCCTGTTCTCGCTCAAGGACGGCTCCATCGTATCCTGGTACCCCAACAACCCCGTGCTGCGCGTGCTGACGCCCTCCACCTACTGCCGCCCCCTGGAGGTGAGCTCAGCGTGCGGAAGCTGGTAGGTCGATCACGTTTGCTTTATCGTGACGCTTTCTAAGATGAAAGAAAAGGTTTTGCTCGCTGGGAAGGTCGCGGTCTGGCTGTTGGCGCGGCAGGAAAGTCAGACAGAAAGCTGATGGTGAGTAGTCACGCGTGCGCCACATACCGTGCCTCACGTGTAAGTCCCGGCCTCCGGATGCTGGTTGAAAGGGTACGCGTAGAGCGCGAGGAACCGTGTGAGAGGCAGTGTGGCTGGGGTGTGGGACCCTGGGGCGGCGCCTCAGGGGGCTGCAGCATAACCCAGCAGAATAGGGTCCGGCCTCAGGGCTGCCATTTCTGAAAGACTGGTGCGAAAGGGGCAAGGCTTGTTGATGGGAACAATTGGCGCAAACGGGGTGCCTGGTGTGAAACGCATGAGCCTTGCTAGCTGTTGAGCAGTCAGCTGCTGCACGAAGCAGGGTGGCCAGCACGTTCTGCGTGTGCTGGATGTGGAATGCCATCGGCGTTGGTTGTCCACGTCCCTGGTGTGCGTTGGCTGTGGCATGAAGGGGACATGCTTGGACTTGGACCACGCTCCTCGCGCTTTACGCGTGCCCCCCGCTGCGACTGGGCCGCCCCTGTTATTGCAAGCGACAGCTTGGCAAAGAGTCGACGTGTGTGCTTCTAGACAAACACCGCAAACGCGCCTATCAGCATCTACTTAGGAAGTACGCGCCGACGTGCCGACACTCTGGCTTGCCCCCTCTTGCCCCCGCCAGATCTACCCCGTCAAGCTGACGCAGGAGGCCATCTACGTGGATGTGACTGCCGGGCGCTTCGGCGGCGTGCGCAACGCGTACGGGCGTGGCGGTGCGGGCACCTCTGCGGAGAACAACAACGTGTTCACCGTGCAGCCAACCGGTGGGTCCGCCTTCCATGCCCTGGCGGGTACTTCGCGCAGTGGGTGCGGTGGCACAGGAATGCGCTTTTTTCATTTGTTGTATCCGGCGGCTATACACTTAATATCCGGCGGCTGTAAACTCAATTATTCACCGTTCAGTCAACCGGTGGGTGCAGTGCGAAGCGGTGGCTCAGGGGCTGGGTAAGGGGCGTGGGGTGGCTAGATTGGGCTCGTACTGCGGTTATCGTGTGTGCGGTATGGGTGTGGGTGGTTGTTGTATGCGCCGATGGCAGGATCGCTGAGCTCCTGCACCGTGTATGCAAGGGGAGGAAGTGGAGGTCGCACGAACCCCATATGTCACGCTGTCACCGCCACCCCATCATGCATCCTGCCCCGCATGGCCCTGATGTGCGATGCCCTTTGCGCAGGCTCATATCTCGCCCAAGCTGTCTGTAGCCACCTGGAAAAAACCCTCGTGCCACTTACTGAATGCGGCGCCCCCGTCATATGATCCGCAGTATACTTCGAGGGCATGGACCCCACCAAGGAGAGCGCCTCCGTGTACGCCGACGTGACGGGCGGCAAGCCTGCCTTCAACCCCGTGGTAGTCATCACCGGCATTGTGGCCGTCGGCGCCACAGCTGTGGCGGGCACCGCCTTCGCCATCTACTACGAGAACCTCACCGCCCTGATTGCCTTCTGGGTAGTGTTCGGCGCCGTGGTGGTGGGCGCCGGGTTCAACTACGCGCAGAAGAACTTCAAGGGCGATGCATAAGGGGATTGTGACCTCGGAGGAGGAAGGTACTGGCCTTAGCGGCCTCGGCGGAGACATTCTGGCGTAAACGTGGGTCGCGGGGTTTGTGAGGGGTTACGGGGAAGAATGATGCGGGAAGGACAGCGAGTACAGCTTGGGCTAGAGATGCGGCGTGGGGAGGTGAGGGGAGGTGTTGGCTGAGAGGCTTGCCTGCTGGCAAAGTGGCTGGGGTGATGCCACAAGATATTTACCGCGCACGGGCTCTACGGAATCGGGGAACAGATCAGACAGCCCACAGCCATGATTGTGGTTTACGGGGCGGCAGGACGAGGTGTGCTTGCGGCGGCTGTAGGTTTGCTTTGTGCCGCATTAGGCCCCGACACGATTTTGTCCGGGTTGACTAGCTTTCTTGCTCGCAGCGGAACGTGGGTGGCGCCTGTGTGTTGAGGAAACAAGCATGAGCATTAAAGCACGTGCAGCGTTGAGGGTTCGCTGCAGATATGCGAGGCGTTGGTGCGTTGCTTGGCTGCAACGGGTGGTATACTACACTGCGAGAACCAGGGTGAGAAAGTCTCAAGAGGTGGCGGGTTCCTACTGTATGTTGGCCTATTGTTGGGCCGTTTTTGGAAGTCAGCATTCATTATAATGTTACATAAGACGAGAGGACATCATGACGTTTGTGCTGCTGCTATGGCGTGCCGATGGGGCGAGGCCAATGGGTCCGTCGTGCCCAGAAGGTACGACCCTGGCCGCCACCACACTACCACTTGGACCGGGGATGCTCGTATGCGTCCGCTGACCAGTTTTGCTTGCGAGTTTGGTCGCCCTGAACCGGGCAGTGTAATGCAAAGGATGACGCGGGGAGGCATGGTGCCCCTTGAAGGGCGCCGGAGGGGTGCAGCCGAGGGCAGGTCGAAGACTAGAGGGCGTGCGGTGGTCAGTCCACATGCAGCCACCAGTGCCACCTGTCCTGTACACGGCAAGGCTCAGGGGCCAACAGTGATTCAAGTAGTGTACAGGAGTCCTTGTCTTGTGCCAGGCAGTAAGGGTATAGAATCCATTGATATGCTAACAGTGACAAGAGCCCAAAGCGTCACAGAGTACAACAACATACTGAGCATACTGCTTCAGAGCAGCAGAAACGTGCTCAAGGATCCATGAGTACGCCTGGGGATGTACTGTCAGTCACCCAAACCTTATGCTGGAAACCGGACCAGTGCATGTGTGAAAGTACTGACCATTCTCACAAGAGCCGCCGTAACTGCAGCGTTGCTGTGTATGTGAGCAGTCGACCGCCTGCCGCGAACCTGGGCCGCGAACTATACACGAAAAGCACGACGTCCCTGTTTTTCCGGCTGCCAGCAGCATCCTGAGTCACTGAACACATTGATACTTTACAGAATTGGTCTGATGTATGCGGGGCCATCCTTTCAGCAAGACAGACTGGTTAGCACGGCGGGGGGTTGAGCGCTCCGCCGCGGGAGAAGGACTTGCAACACATACTGCACGGTACGTTTTTGCAGTTATGTGCAAGGCGTGCCGTATGTCAGCCAGGCCGGATGATGCGTGCGGGGGTGTTGCTTCGCGTTGCACAGTCTCTGCCTTATTGAGACATGATTGCCTCAAGGAGTTTACAATCATTTTGTAGGTGATACGCGACTTTGAGGCAATGGCAGAGGCGTCGGGCCATCGTTTTGGCGCGTTTCAGGCCGCTACATGACGCTCGCAACTAACATGGGAAACCACGATGTTGCCTGCCAACAAGATGGAGTGGGTGGGTTCTAGTGGGCGTGCACATGCGCGAGTGCTAGGGGGAGCGGAGGTGGACTGCACCTGCGCCACGGGTCCATGAAGCGCCCAACTCCCCACCACTAGCGACACGTGTCTTCACGCATTCCCCAGTCCTTTCCCTTACGCCTCTTGAACGTTTTGCTGCTTGCAGACCCTAATGTTGCTGGTTCATCGCCAGTGCTTGGAGCAGGGGGTCTCGCCATGACTCGCACCACCTCGACCGAAGGCGGCTACGAAACCCTACACCCCCCAACCCAGCTATCAGCGCAGGTGCGGACAAATTACCAAAACCCTATCCACAACATAGCATCCAGTGGTCTGCCTCCAACACTCACGCACTGACCTGTAACAAAGGCACGCTGTGTCGCCTAACCTCTCATGGGTTTGCCGAATCCCCTGCACAATCCCAACAACCCTCCCCCTTTTCCCAATGCGACAGGTGTCAGGTGAAGACCAGCCGGTGTGCCGCACTGGCTGTCAGCACCGCCAGCACGCGCTGACTTCCCTTATTGCTTTTGTACGACACCGGTTACCTCCGTGCGAACAGCCGCTGCTGCTACAGCCACCGCAGCCGCAGCAGCCGGCACAACACCGCGCACACCCCCCCGGCGCTGTGGCGGAGAGCGACAGCTCGGACTCCAAACTGGGACCCTTCCGGTCCGTCAGACGCCGCCTGTCTCATGCTGAGCCACCACCCCCTCCTCCGGCGGGCCCGCACAGCCAGGGAGCACCTGCGCCTGCATCAGCAGGCCCGCTGGGGGCCCTCACCCGGACCCTGATACACAGCAGCGGCGGCAGCGCGACTACGTGTGGCGACACGGAGGGGGATCACTGCGAGAGCGTGATGCGGGGGCAGCCGCCACAGCATCACCGACCGCTGCACCCTTTCGGGTGTGAGGGTGACGAGGCGGCAGAGGCGACAGAGGCGGCAGCGGCTGCCTCCCCGCCCACAGCGCCGGCGTGCGCCCGACTGCTTGCGGCCGCTGCAGAGGTTGTAAGCATGGGTGCGGCAGGGAAAATGGTGGCAGCAACCGACCTTTCAGTGGGGCCCGCGAAGTGCGGAGCCCTGTGGGATGGTAGGGCGGCGGCGGCTGCAAGCGCTCCGCTGCCCGTTGCCTGTTCGCCTGGTGGTGCGGAGCAGGGCCTGCCTCCCGCCGCCCGGTGGCGCAAGAGGTACAGGGAGGAGCAGGAGCAGCAGCATCAACAGCAACAGCAGGCGCATTCGGGTGATGGTGCCAGGGAAGCTGCGCTAAACGGCGCGTATAATGCTGGCGTTGTTGCTGGCGCGGTGGCACCTGTGACTGCGCAGCACCGGGGCGACGGGGTTGGATGCGAGCAACGACCAGCTTGCCCCTCCCCGGCCAGCCCCGGCCCATGCCACACGCTGGGAGGACCGCGTGAGCAGCTGCATCCGCGCTCTCTTGTGCAGCCGAAGCACGCGCGCCGCAGCCAGGCGCGTGCCATGGACGGGCTAGTTGTTCCTCCCTCCTGCACAGCGACCTGCATGGCGGCAGCAGAACAGGTGCCAGCCGGGCTAACCCACCAGCCGCCACAGCAGCTCCCCGGCGCCCCCAACAACCCACACCGCCTCGCGTCCAGCAACAGCAGCAGCAGCAGCGGCGAGGGCTGTCCCCCCGCCGGCCCTCCCCCCGCACGCAACCCCACCTGCGTCACCACTCCGCCGCACCCGAGCAACTACCCCGTGCCTGGGCCCTGGAGCTCTTGGCCCTACGCCACACCCGCCCGGCCGCTGCTCTACGCGCCAGGCACCGCACCCGCTACCACAGGCACCACCACCACACCCGCCACCGCCCACCGCTACCTCCCTGCCTCAAGCAGCCCCTGGCCCCACAGCAGCGCACCGTTACCCCACATCTCGACACTGACCACCAAGCACTCACCCTCCACAGCTGCAGCTACCCCCGCTTCTGGCCACACCCCGGCAGCCTTTCCTGCTGTACAGCCGCCACCGCAGCCCGCCATGCCGTATACGTACGGCCCGACATGCTACCCTCCACCCGGCGCCTGCAATTGCCCCGGCTGCCTCGCGTACCGGTTTTCCGTCTCCTCCTCCTCCTCCTCCACCACCACCACCAGCACAGCTGCTGCCGCGTCCGCTGCTGCTGCTGCTGCGGCGGCGGCGGCGTCAGTGCTGGGCAAGTATCCACACTCCCAGCCGTACCAGTACCCGTACAGCGCTCTGTACAGCGTCCCGTTCACCGCCCCGTACGGCCATGCGGGCTTGGGGATTCTGGGCGGCCGCACACCGTCGCACTCTGCTCCATCAGGCTCCGTCCGCCACGGCGTGTCAGTGGCACCGCTGCCGGTGCCTCTGCCAACAGCGCTCAGGGCTGTGAGTGAGCCCTCCTACCCAACACCCCTGCCTCCACCGCACTACAGTGGCAGAGCGGATGGAACGGTCGCAGGTATTAGCAAAGGCGCAGGTGGCGGCGCGGCCAGGCAGCTGTGGTACGCCAGTCCGGAGCAGCCCACTACGCATGGACAGGGGCAGAGGCAGCGCCAGGGACAGGAGCAGGGGCGGGTGTGCCACGTGCCGCCCCCTACTGAGGCCGGTGCTGGAGGGCCGTCGCAGGGGGAGAAGGAGGATGTGGGCTCACGGGCTGGCGCAAGCGGCCCCTCATACCAGGCCGCCGCGTGCCCGAATGCGACGCGTCAGGAGCCCTCCACATGCCCACCACCTCTGCCCCTGCCACACCCGCCCTCAGTCCTTAGCCCCTGGCACCCCATCACCAGCGCCAACAGCCGCTATGGCGCCCCCAGCCAGCCGCCCATCCCTGGACCCCCAACACCCTCCAACTACCCGTACCTGCCGTACTGCCCCTGCAGCGCCTGCCGTACATCTGTACCGCCTCCTTCCGTGCCCCCGTACCCCTTCTGCCCCTGCCCCGACTGCCGCGGCTGCACAGCTGCCGCCCGTCCCCTGCCCAGCCACGACCCCACCCGCACCTTCGCATCGCCTGCCTTCACCCTCGGCACGCCAGCCCGGCCCGTGCCCCTCCCAACCTGCCCTACCCCAGCCACAACAAAGTCAGGGCTGCCGCTACCCCTTCCGCTCCCGCCCTCTCCTCCGCCCACCTCCGACCCCGCCCCTGGTGTCCCTGCAACGACCGCAGCCCCGGCCAGCAAGAAGCGGCCGCCCTCATCACCCTCGCTGCTAAGGCCACAGGCCCCCGCCTCAGCTCCGCCACCCACATCCTTGCCCTTGTCCGCAAACCCCGCCTCCATTCCTCCCTTCGCTCCCGGCCCCGGCGCCGCCTCCCCGCTGCTTCCCGCCCCACCAGCAAGCAGCCGCCCCAGCCGCCCCCGCCCCTCCATGCCCCACTGCACCTACCCCTGCTGCGCCCCGTCCCCTTACTCCTACCCCTACCCCCACCCCTACCCCTATCCCTATACGTACCCATACCTGCCAACGCCGTCCTACCGCTACCACGGGCCACCTCCACCTCCTCCCCTGACGGCTGCTCGCGTGGATCCCGGTGCGTCGGCCCTCGCAGCTTGCCACGTGCTGCCCTCCACGCTAGCCGCCACCCCTTGCCCTCGCAGCTTGCCACGTGCTGCCACGTGCTGCCCTCCACGCTAGCCCTCGCAGCTTGCCCTCCCAGCTTGCCATGTGCTCCCCTCCACGCTAGCCGCCACCCCTGTGTGTTTACCACACCCCCCCCCCCGTGAGTGGCCCAGTTCCACCGGCACCGCTGCGCGCGGCGGGCCAGCTGGTTCCGCCACGCGCTGACACGCTGTGAACAGCGGACGGCAGCAGGAGAGGGAGCAGCCGGTGCTGAGTCCTGCAGCAGGTTAGGTGCTCGTGGCACAACGGACTCGGGGCATGGTGCGGGTGCGGGTGCAGGTGCGGGTGCGGGTGCGGGTGCGGGTGTGCTGTCGCAATTCGTTACCGTCAGGTACGATGGCACCCCCTGTGGGACGTGCGCGGGGTGCCTGGAGTCCACGAGCTTGTTTGGCAGGTGCAGAGTACAGCGAGTACCGGTGTTGGGGAGGTGGTGAGAGGAGAGGAGCGCATGGCTGGGAGTGCAGGGGTGAGGGGATCGGGTGGGAGGACGGACGCGTTGCGGAATGGCCGCGAGGAGAGCAGGGGAGTTGCTGCAGGGGTGCGGTTCCGGAGAGGAAGTGTCTGGATGCGGAAGCGTGTAGTCGCCTGGTGAGGGCGGTGGCGAAGCCAGAGTGGTGTGTTTCGTGCTGATTGCACTTGGCAGTTGATCATGCACAAGGTTGTTGCAGTTGGAGCTGCAGACCAGCCTAAGGCGTATGTAGATGCTGTTAGGAAGTTCAGGTGCCAAGGTCGAAGGTGTTTTGGGTAGTTAGGCAGATAGCTAGGCAGCAGGTTGTTGTGCATGGGGTCTATGCGGGGTGACAGCGACTGACAGGTGTGGGTGTGAACGTGAGCGCCGTCGTGCAATGTGCTCATCGGTAATCATGTAAGGCAATCATGTTTCGGGGCACTGATGCGAGCCGTGGGGCACAAGCGACTGCGTGGGGGCAATCATTAGAGGCACCAAAGCGGCCGACCGGATAACTACAAGACTTGGCGACACGTACGCTGTTCCTATGTATCCTGTGCTTGTGTGGCTTTCCTGGCGGGGCTTGTGATACTACAGTAGGTAGTTGTGGTACCGGGTGTGTCATGGCATTTCCATGGCGCCCCTACTCTCGAAGCAGCACTTGGTGCAGACCCTGTAGTCATTTCGGAGTGGTGGAGGGGCCAAGCATCCCCCCGGAACAGTGCCCCTGCATCTGAGTGTTGCACGTTCTGCGCTGTGGCAGTGCTTGGACGTGCGTGCGCGATCCACTGATTGCGTATTGAGAGTGCAGAACCCAAGGCGTGTTGCGATCTGGTGGGCAGGTAGGGCTTGAAGCGTGCTGCAGCGTCGAACACGACGGGGCAGGGGTTAGCTTGGCATAGCGGTTTGGCGCACGACTCCCAAGCTTTGCGCGCGCAAGGCCGCGTCGTGTAGCGCCTTCCGCCAGGTTAGGGACTAGAAAACAGTGCAGTTGCGTGTACGTGTACTCTCCTGCGTTCCTACACTCCTGTACCCTGACCCTCCTGTAGCCCTGACTCTAAACCCTGTTATGGTGTTTTGGGGACCGAGCTGAAGGGGAAGCCGTAATCTTTCGCGGGCCTCGCTGTCGTGACTAGCCAGAGAAGGGCGACGTGAAGGCAGGGGCCATTGTGTGCTGTTGGTGTATCGATGAGCACCACTAGTGTGGCGCATTATTCCACATGTGTTGCCATTTTTGTTTGAGGCGTACGGCGTCGGTGCTGCCGTACCTGGCCGTACATGGTTTTTTCTGTGGAAAGGTTTACAGGTAAGGAGACATGGTGTGGACGTTTGTGCCTCGTCTTTACAATATGCTGAAGCAGTCCACGTGGGGCCTGTGTCTTCCGTAATACCAGTAACAAGCGTCTGCCCGTGAACTCCTGTTGGAAGCCCCCCGGTTTGAAGTCACCTGGCTTGTAAATACAATTTGATCCTGAGCGACAGCGCTCTACCGGAAAATTTTGCGGCTTCCATGCGTGCATCCTCCACAAGCCAGCACAAGCTTATGTAGATCACTTGGCACCGACAGTTTCATAAGCATGCACACGTGGCGCCAGCCGCGAGGTACCCAGCCGAATGACACGACGTGCCCCGCGTCCAAAGCCATCTGCCAAGACCGACCACAGCAACAAACCTGCCCAAAATGCAAACGACCTTATGTAAGCATGTGCATTTTGTGCCTGTGACAGTCACTGAGTGCAGAGGATGCATGTCGGTGCGCAGCTACCATACCCAGGTACGTTTGTGCGTCAGCACTATGCTCGAAACACGAAGCTCGACACCTTGGCCCCCATGACCCAGTCGCTGAAGCACACGTGGCCTGGGTCGTTCCCCGCTGCCCCCGCCGCCACCATCAGCGGGATGAGGTGCTCCTCGCGCGGGTGGGACTGCGGGGGTGCGCAGAATAAGGTGTTGGGTTGTGCTACTCGTGGGTTACCGGTATATATCCACGTGGCACGTGGCAGCAGAGCAGCAATGAGGGAAGGCAGCCCAGCAGCCCGCGGGCCGTTGCATTGTCACCGCAACCCCACGCATAATCGACACGCACAAAGAACATTGCAACGGCACATTCCCACTCCCCACGCACCTCCTTGCCCCCCGGCGCCTTGGCCCACTCGCTCAGCAGCCGCCACCGAGTGTCCCTGTCCTTGGAGCCCACACACGCCTGGTGCAGGTAGTCGTCGAACGCCTGGGGGTTAACAAGAGGGTTAAGGGTTAAGACCACCAGCCAATAAATTGCTGCAGCTACTGAAGCGCGGACTGTTGCCCAGCCTGTTGCAGGCAGCCGTCGAACGACTGTGGCTTAACGAGGGGTGTGCAGGTGCATGGTATCATATCAGCTGGTGAGGACAGCAGTACTGACAACGCGGCCAAGGGCAGGCGGGCAAGGGTAGCCAAGCTCGCACCAGCAGCGCATTGAAAGTCAACCTGGCCTCAGGAGCAGCAAGCAAGGGGGCTCGGCAGAGAGGGTTGTGACGTGTTCGCGTGTGTGGCTTTGTGTTGAGCTCCTACGGCAGCTCGTGTGACTCACTCCATCTTGTGGCATCATAATCCCTAGCCCATTGCGGGAGTCATGCACAGCACTCTCTTGAGGACTCCGCGACTTTCCCGTGACTCATGTTGACGCAACCAACACGCACACTTCGGTGACACTTTCTTACTTGTCTGCTTGTCAGGGATTTCACATATCCCATTCCCGCACCGCATCCCCTGCAAGCCCGTGGCACATGTCAGCCCGGCTAACACACCTGCACACCTGGCACGTGAAACCACGAGCCGAAGCCTCACCTGGCTGGGCGGGTACCGTTTTGCGTCGGAGGAGTCAAACCCGTTGCTCTGAAAGACCTGCGCAAGGGCGGCGGCAGAACGGTGAACAGCTTCAGTAGGGCACCATGCGTGAGTCGTACGGGAGATGGCTGCCTTAACACGTGTTGCAAGGGCCCAGGTGCCGGGTGGAGTTTGGGGCGGCGCAGCCACCATGCTGGCTGCAACGACAGTGCACCTTTCCCTACAACCAAGATCCTCCCACCGTCACATTTCCCCATTCATCAGATTAAGCAAGTGGGGCACGTTGCCGCGCCGGCCCGCCGCTTGTTGCCATGTACGGAGGCACCAGCTGAAGACGGACGACAAGTCCACCCCTCCTCCAAGGCCAGGTTCCGTTCCACCAGCTTTCGTTGTCTGTTGCTGTAAGCATTCCCTTCGCACCCCATTCTGCATACCGCTTGCTTCAGTACCCCACCCTCGGCCTCACCCGCATGTTGTGGAAGCTGAGCCCGGATGCGTATAAGAGCACGCCCTCGTCCCGGAGGGGCGCCAGCGCCTCGCCAACCTCCAGGTGCGCCCTGCGAGCGAGTGTACGGCAGGTTACGTATTAATCTGCTAAGGATGTCAAGTTGAGTGCATTGCTGATGTCACGACGGTAGTCCGCTGCAGCTGCTCCATGACAGGCAGGCCGGGGAGTTGCAAATGCACACGGTTGCGTGGCTTCCTGGCCGCAGAAAGGCGTGTGCATGCGTGTGGCACATCGTGCATGTGGAGCACACAGGAGTGCCACCTGGCCTCTAGAGCAGCGTACGATATTTCGATTGCCTGTTGAACAGATTCGGCTGCACCCAGAAGCGCAGCGCCGCCTGGCTAGCACACTACAGCATTTGGCTGCAACAGCTTGCACACACCAGGGTTCCCTTTAGCCCTTACTTGGGGTCAAGGCTCCGGATGACAGACATCTGTACGACAGGGATGTCCGCGTCCGGGTACGACAGCATCAGCGGTACGAATGTGCCGTGGTCGTACCCCCGCTTGTCGTCCGCTGCGCAGGGGATGCCTTTGGCTCGCAGCAGCTCCAGCGCTCTCCGCGCGAGGGCTGGGTGGCCGGGGGCGGGGTACTGCAAAGTGTACGACTGCAGCGGCACGTGTGGGGCGCGAAAGGGGGAAATCGGGTTGCAGACTAGCTTCGCTTGCATGCTATGACTGACTCAGCTACACGGCATTGCTTAGACTGGCACCGGCAGACCCCTTACCCCAGGCTTCGTGGTAGTACCATGTGCAAAGGCAACCCTACCTTCCCATGCTCCCACCCCTTCAGGCCTCAACTCTGTCTGCATGTGCCCAACACCCGCACAGTCATTACTACGCATGGCCGCCCCACCGTACCTCTGGCGGGAACCCGTAATAGTCGTACAGCATGCCGGGCCGCTCCGCCGTACTGACCGTCACCTTGTCGGCCTGAGGCGGCGAGGGAGGAGGGAGAAAAGGGTAAGGGTTGTTGCAGGATTCGCGGGGCATGTAGCTGTCGCCGGGCGGGTAAACTTCACCTTATTGTGGAAGACACACTGTGCGTGTGTTTTGACGTATTTCATTGCGTGCGGCCGTGTCACAGCACGTGAACCCATGTCCCCTTGATGTGGGTTGTTTGCACCACCCTGCTGTTGCGCTACCGTGCACGTGCGGTTTCCAGAGTTGGTTGCCTCAGCTGGATGGCGATCGCAATGAGGGTGTGGATAGGCGCACGTGTGCCAATACAGGACCATAACAAAACATTATTTCGCGCATTACACGGGCAGCGTCCCTCCGCATGCCATCCCAAACTCCCCCTCCGGTACCCAACATGTCCAGTCCTGTGCTGATTCTGTGTGGGGGAGGCCCCACCTGCTGAACGCTATCAAGCGCCAGTCATAAATTAGACCCACCTCCCAGTGAGCTGTCACCGCAATGATGGCCTTCGGTTTCGGCAGTGACCGCGGGACGGCTCTGAGATGCGCTGTGAGGGAGGCTTGGGAGGGCGCGCCAAGAAGTGGCATCGGCCCGCCTCCGTGCGCTACGTATATAGTTGGCATCCTTCCTGACGTGCTACATTGTTGCATGTTGGCCATGGCGCAGGCAGTGCAAAGGAACGACAGGGCGAAAGGCCACAAGACAGCGGTAAGGCGAGTTGTCACAGATGGAAGCGTTATCGTTCTGTATATTGGCGTTTTATGAAGAGACGTTGGTGCATCTTCATAAGGAAGCACGTCGCTCTTGTGCGTCTTGGTAGTTGGTACATGCGCAACGTAGGGCTTCCGATTACCCAGGCCGGTCGTACATATTACCGGCGGGGGCTGACCGTTTGGGTAATAATCTGTATACGTAAAATTGTAAGCTCGTTCACGAGTTGCAGGCTGGCAGGCCGAGTGTAGTATCTCCAACCGTGTACCGAAACCAGTTCGGAGTAAGGCATGGTCATGCCCCGCGCGCAGGGCAAACAGACATTGCTGGTCAATTTTAAAATTTGTATTGAGCAAGCGAGTGGCCAGAAGAATATTGCCGTGCAAGTGCTGTTGATTCGGCCTACGAGCGACGGCAGGGGCCACTGTCTCACTTGACACACCGCGTGGACACGGCACACACAGACGCACGGAGATGATCATGCCTGGGACGCTGGGAGCCCCCTTCCCGCCGCACACTTGCACGTAAAGCATGTCAGTGAGCTCAGCACCCCAATGGTGCAGCATGGTACGTGTCTGCTGGTACACGTAAGAAAATACAGCAGGCGCACAGAGCAATACGCGGCACTGTCGCTGGGTACACCAACTAGACAAGTCTCCGCTACCAAGCACAGGCCACCTGCTCGGCACATGCCCATACACGTCATTCAGCTGTGCGCCATCCGTGTCCGTTACTGCCCCCATGCCCCTGCATCACTCCGACATGGTTTCCGCCGCGTCCCAGTCCTATGCCCCGGGGAGGCTCACATCTCCGCCAGGAACACGCCCTGAATTCATAATCCTTCGCCGCCCTTCGCACCAGCCAGAGCATGCTTACACCACCCCTTGGCCCCTCCACCAGTGCCTCCCTGCCCCCGCTTCTCTCCCCTTCCATTCTATGCCCCCTGCGAGGGACCTTCATGGCGCTCCCCTCCTGGCCGGCCCCTCCGCGTCCCAATGGCCACAACCCGTCAACACCGTCCAACATAGTCAAGGCCCACAAGCAAACGGACAGCGGAGCACAGAGCAAAGGCCTGTTTGGCCTACCCATCACCATCTAGGGTCCTCTTTCCCAATGCAACCGCCCGCTGGTCACGGCCCATCCCGTGCAGCGCATGCTGCAGCGACCGCACACCCTCCTCCAACGCCTGCCCCAGCACCGCCTGCTGCTCCCTTTCCGCTGCCGTTGGGGAGTGCTGGTTGCGATACTCCCACCAGATGCGCACTCGAGGCCAGGTGGGACGCGAGAGTAGCAGCGGAGAAAGAGCTGCGGACACGGTGCAGGCGGTTGACCACGCGTCCGTGCCCTGCCCCACATTCAACACGAGCTTTAGCTGCTCCAGGCTGTGCAGGCCGGACAGCACGGGCACGGTCGCAGGGTGCACCTGGATGAACAGGTTCAGGCCCTGAGGAGCCAGGTGCGGAAAGGGGGGTGCACGAGATGAGGGCGATGGGCTGTGACTCCAGCCACGCTGGCAGGCAAAGCAGGTCGCAGATCATGCAGAAGGGCGGGGCCAAAGAACACGCAGAAGCAACGGCGGATGGCAGGCACATGTATGATACCAGGAGCAAAAGGACGTTGCTGCTGTCTACAGGTCTCGAGGGCCGGTCAAACTTTGGCACACGAATCCATGGCACGGAAGTGCATGGTGCACTCCTACCAAACACCTATGCGGCGTACATAACTGCATACAGAAACCCCTGTGCGGCGTCCAGTCTCTGCACTCCTACCCCTGCATGCCTCCGTCCTCCGTGTCCACCACATGGCAGCTGTGCGGTTGCCCCCTGCCGCACCTGCAGCCGCGGCAGGTGCTCCACCATCGCGGCCACGTCCAGCGCCTCCAGCACACCGAACGGCAACTCCAGCTTCCGCAGCGCCAGCGGCCGCAGCGCCTCAAACAGCCGCACGAAGCCGTACCCCTCCGCCACCAGCCTCGAGTGGGGTCGTCAGCGTTGTCAGCGTTGTAACTGCCCTATCGGCATGAGCACGCCCCTAGCGGCACGTCGCCCGTAAAATTTTCAACTCAGAGCTGCTCAGGTAAGGTGCAACAAATGCTGCAACATTAAGCAGGTTGTTACTGTGACTTGGAACATCAGGTACCGGGGTGGCATCTCGTCTTCATGCGGAACAGGGTTGATTTCGACAGCTCGCCGATTCAGCTGAATGTATGCATGGATTTACAGTTTTGGCCCCCTTCCAGGGCGCAGCCTCGTCCCAAAACGGGGCAGGGCTGGCTCCGGCAATCAGGGACACGGGGTTTCCCACC
>QAXN01000412.1:0-39343 GCA_004335795.1 Chlamydomonas sp. 3222
CCCGCTCAACCCCGCCTACCCGGAGGGGGAGTACCTCACCAACATCACCGTGCGCCTGCTGTAACGTAGAGCAGGGGCGCTGCTGTGGGGTGTAGGTGGAGGAGGGAGTGGACGTGGTGGCGCTGGGTGCGCGTGAACCGCGACAAAACCGTGGAGGGCGTCAGGGAAGCACGGGAACGCTGGGGGTGGGGTGAGCGGGGCTCGATGTGCCGGCTCCCCATGCGGCGCTGGCGGGAGTGGTGTGCTCATGCAGGGCTGCTGGGCTGGCGGGCTGCGCCATCAGTTGCCCGTAGCTTTGTTGCCTTGCCGCTGGAGCCGAAGGCAGACCTTGGGCCCCAGGTGGGGAGTAGGGGCGGCAGCTAGCGTTGAGGGGCAGGGGCGGCTGCGGCTGTGGCTGGGAAATGCACTGCGTCGCTGTAGGTAGCGGGGTGAACTGCAGGGTAGGGTGCTGAGTGAAGGGCGGTGCGGTGGTGTGCCGTGCCTCCGCGCGCTCCCCGCGAGTCACGGTACCTTGGTCCTGCCTAGTCCATGCGGGTGTCCAGGCAAGGCCTGCCGACGCTGCCGTACGTTCCCGACCGCCAGACTGCGAACCTGCCAGCCTGGCGCGTTGCTTCAATGGCTGCCCAGGGTGCTGCCGTACATTACACACCCGCACCGGTGGCTCCCGTGCTACGAATATGTAATACGGCGTGGTGGAGCACCCGGGCGCACAGGGTTCACCCTATCTGCCGCCCCAGGCCCCCAGCCCCTGCTGCTGCTGCTGCCAGCTTGCAAACGGCGCGAGGCAACAGCAGCGTGACGGTCAAGGGTGAATGAGTCATAGACCCTAAAGCACGCGTCCTCTGCCCTGAACGCTGTAATTCACAGCAGCTTGGTGGGGACTGGTCGGAACATGCCGTAGCGCGCAAGGTTCGCCATCCCGTGTGTAGGTCAGGGGAGAGGGTGTGTTGCAGTGCGGCCCTGCCGGTGACCTAGTGAGTGGGGTGGTCGCATGGGCTGCCTTGACCCGAGCCTCCCTGCATGGATGGGAGGGGGCTCCCCTGCCTTCTTCAGGGAAAGGGATGTCCTGTGCTCCTGCCCGTAAGGTCTCGAGGTGTGCATGGACCATGCGTGCTTACACTCTGGCCTACGGTCGCTCCCTCCCATTCGCATACTCGTTTTTGCTTCGTTGTCGTTGCGCATCCCAGCTGTTGCTGGCGACGCTCACGATGAGCAAAGCCGCAAGAGCCTCACAACGCGTCTTGAACCAGTACCTCCTATTGTTACAGCTTGGTGCTTTGCTGACATGGACAAAGTTGCCCCTGCCCGCGCTGGGCCGGTACTCGGTTCCGGTACTCATCTCGTACGCCTATTATGAGTCCACAGATATACAATCCGAAAACTTTGATTTCTTCATACGGACCGGATGGTCCGCGGCGCCACGCCGGACCTTTGTGTTTGTAGTCGCAGGAGAGCAATGCGCAGCGTGCGAGGCCCATTTCCCTGAAGCCTCAAGGTAAGATCCATAGCTTGGGTGCATAGCAGGATGATGAGCTGGAGATTCGTGCCTGGACTGCCCTTTCCATGCCACAACGTAACGTGCGACTAATTAAGCACATGTGTCGATGTAGGGCTGCCCTCAAGGCCGACGCTGAGATAGGGGTTCGGCGGGCAGTCCGCTACTCTGCGCCTAATGGCACCGGACGCTCGCCGCATGCGGCACACGCGGCAGCGCACTCCACCTACATCCTTTGGCGGACTGAGAACGTGGGAATGGACTTGGGGTCGCACAACGTGACCCTTTCCTACATCCGCTCGCATGCTGGGGGCTTAAGGTGGGTTTGCTTTCCTGTGCAAATTTGACCAGTTGATAATGCTGAAAAGATGCCGTGTTGGAGAGGTTGGGCCTAGCCACAGCTGGTCCCCCACGTGTTTGTACGCACGGCCTGTAGCTGCTGTGACGTGGCCGCATTGCTGTGTCTTCACTTGTGTCTGGCGGCACGACCCTTCAGTGTTTCCACCGCTGCCTTGCTTTGCAGTAAGTACAAGTACTTCTTCTTCATCAACAGCAGCGTAAAGGGTCCGTTCTACCCGTCGTACATGCCGTACGGGTGGCACTGGACGCACGCCTTCTTGGAACGCTTCACCCCCGGCAGCCTTAGTGCACAAGAGGACGCTTCCGCTGCCGCCGGCAGCGTGGCGGGCGACCGTGCGGGCACCGGGCGCCGAACGCACGCGCATGCTCCTGCTGGTGCTTTCGCGCCTGCTGTGCATGCGGTCGGGTCGGGGCTGGTGTGTCTGCCGCACATAGACGCAGGTATGGTGTAGTAATGCACACACCTCGTACTGCAGAACGGGGCCTTCCTGGCAATTCGGGTCAACGTATTGCGTTCCCTGCTGCGCATGGTAGGGCATCGGGTCAGGGCCCATGGCACCCTGTCCCGCATGTGGACACTCGACAGGAGTGTCTGTGGGCAGGCTGTGTTCACAAGTGTGCTGTGCACGGTACGGAAGGCATAAAGATGGTCCATGGTGCTTGTGTGCACAGCTGCACATGTCCGACACGTAGAGGGTAAGTGGGTACCACTGCACCTGGCTGGCCCGTTCTGCGGGCATGGGCATGGGCATGGGCATGGGCATGGGCATGGGCATGGGCATGGGCATGGGCATGGGCATGGGCATGGGCATGGGCATGGGGTCCCACGTGTCCGTGTCCACTTGCCTCCGAGCGGGCACCTCGCTTGCGCCACCCGTCATTACATCCCGAGGCGTCACCACCACCCACTGGTGCACGCACAACGGTGCACGTGCAGGTGGCCCAGGTCCGCGGTTGGAGTCTTGGGCGTTTGCGCTGGACGCATGGGGGCTGGCCGTGGTGCTCAAGGCTGGGGTCTTTGACGTAAGTAGTGCCAGCAGCCTTGCTTTACGTGACGTGGTGAGGGCTTGCTCCACCTCAGTGCGCAGGGGCTGCGCATGCCGGTGCGTGGCTCCGCCCCCTGGTGCACGCCGCCGCCCGGGGGCTCCGCCCCCTGGACCATGCCGGTGCGTGGCTCCGCCCCCTGGGGCATGCCGCCCCCTGGTGCACGCCGCCGCCCGGGGGCTCCGCTCGGGCTATCCACGCACGGCATCCCTTAGCCCTCGGTCACACTCGGGGTGGTACCCGTCGAATACGTTACCAGGCCATTGTGCCACAGGCACCACATGCCGCAAAGTAGTGTTCATCCACTGGTTCATGTACCTGATATTGCTAGCATGCGTGGCAAGGCCCGGATTCTGCTGCTGACATGCATGCCTGCGCGTTTGGACCCGCCCGCCAGTTACGCACATGCAAGCTGTGCACAGCGGCGGAGTCCGGAATCGTGGTGGGGGGAGAGTACGGCCTGACCATCGCCCTGTTCAAGGTGAGACCAAGAGGACAGTTGGGTTGAGACGGGTCGTCAACACCTATTAAGCAAAAGGGCTGGACTAATGCAGCAGGATCTGTCAGTAATGCATGGACACCAGGTTACTGATCGATCTGTGCGCGGGTAGCTCTTGCGCAGGCGCAGTGTCGTAATTCCACTCCTTTTGTTGTACGCAAGCGCCGTGCGGGTGACCAAGCTTACACACCGTACTTTCTTGACCCTTTCGTCGCCCCCAGGCGGGATACAACGTGGCGACACTCATGTCCAGATATGCAAGGGTGAGCGGTTGCTCAGGATTAGGGGGCACTACGCAGCACTGGCCTTGGTCCGTACACCCTCACCTCCTGTACTGCGAGTACGTGAGCGAGCAGTGCAGCCGCCTTCCTGGTCATGGGCCTGTGCCCGCTGCATGCATGCCTACAGGCTCATGACGGCCGCACCTTGTCCCTAGGCCCAAGCTACGTACACTGGCTGGCTGCATTGCCGCATGTTCCTACCTGGGGAAAGCGGCGTGTGCATCAAACGTTACTTCCTTGCACCGTGCGTCGTGTGCTGTGTGCCTTTGTCGCCTTGGCGCTACCGCAGAATGTGGACTGGCGGGAGCAGCGCCACTGGAACTGCAACAACAACGTGCACCCCAGCCGCCGCGGCACGTACGACGGCATCTCCATGCACCCCTACGAAACGGTGCGCGCTGCTCATCTCCGGGGTCCCGGTAGTGTGGTCCGTCCCCAATTCCATTTGTCAACCTATCAACATTTTATAGCAGTTGTACGTCCTGTGTCATCTGTGCAGCGGGAAGGTGTGCCCCCATCCAGTCAATGCGCCCGGTCTTGGCTCTGGGGCAGCTTCCACGCAGATGGCATGCATGTGCCTTCTGTTGGGGTACGCGTACGCCTGCCCCATGCCCATGCTGCGGCCATGCCACGTCGCAGGTGTTTGTCAAGTCCTCCTGGCACGTGTCTGACGCCTTCACGAGTCGGTACAGCGCCTGGGCCGCACTGCACGCTCAGGGCGACGCGGGGACTGCGGGGGCGTACGACGAGGCCCTGTACACGTACGCAGTCAGGTGTGCCACACGCCCGCATGGGGCGTGACGCTGTTCCACTAGTCCTTACACTACACTGCAGCATGTGCACTCCTGGCAGGTAAGGTTCTTGTCAGTCGTATGAAGGTGCCCTTGTTAGGAGCTGGTTTGCCATTGGGCCGCACGGCCGCACTGCTTGCTGCGTGCGCGTGAGGGTCGGGGGGAGGAGCCGGACGGCAGCTGCTGCCCTGCTTGTGGGTAAAGCCACGCCCCATGGTGCCATGGCCCTTACTTGCGCACTGCCCCCCCCCGTATGTGTGCAGTGCCAAGGCGCTCCTGCCAGAGGAGAACGTCACACGGTGTGCAGGAGCGGCCGTCGGCACCTAGCTAGCCATCAGGTAGTACTTGAGCTTCAACGGTGTGGAGCAGGGCTCACGGTGGCGTTTCATTTCGGTGCTCGGCTTTCTCGTACGGCAATTCGGACTGGGATGTGTTGCACGTCACTCGAATGGCTCGCCATGGATAGTTCAAACACTTGCTTGTAGATGGCGTAGTGTAAAACGCTGCGGTGCAGCAGCATTGCGATGCATATCGTAGGACAAGGTTAGAGGTAGCAGCTAGAGCCGTGTGCCTGCGTGTGCGTGTGTTGTAAATTTGGACGATGCAAGTATACTGTAGAACGCAGAGGATGCAAGTATATCTGATAGCATGGCTGCATGTGCGCATTTGTTCGCCTGCGTTTTGGCTGGCGTGCCGCCATTGTGTACAGGGTGGTGTCTTGCTGGTATGTAGCCGGGCCTGTGCAGGAGGGATTTAGCTGCCGGTGTCAACGTGAGCAACATTGCAAAAGTAAGCCTTCGCTGGTGATGTGAGATGGGGAGCATTTGCCAAACTCGCTGTGCGCCTGCTGGAGGGGCCATGCTGTGCGCCGGGGTGGAGTGTGGAAGAGAGGGTGGAGGGCTGGAGGGTGGGGCACGGCTTGCCGCGCACCTTTACAGCGCTGTTGGTTGGGGTTGAGAGAGGCAAATTGTCTAACGGAGACAGTCGGCCTAAATGAACGGGGGGGGGGGGGAATCGGCACGTGTGTGCGGGCGAGCGGCGGGGAGCGGCGGCTGGCGAAGTCGACAGATGGTACGTTGGAGAGCGAGGCCACGGGTGGAGGGGGGTGGCGGTGTGGGGCATGGACGTGGCTGCCGCTGGGAAAGCACCGGTGCTCGTGTACCCCGTGCAAGAACGTCATGGTGTCTCCGCCTCAGTTGCAGGAAGGAGTTCCTTTTGTTGTGTCCCCGCCGTTGCCCGCGAGCTAACTAGCGCACAGCTGTATGAGGCTGTGACCGCGGCTGCCCATGTCCATCGACAGGTCGCCTTGATCACGCGTGCAGCAAGTCTGGTAGGTGACTGTACGTACACTGGTAGCGCCTTCATAATCGTAATGAGGATGTACGGGATCTTCGCGGGGCTGATCAGCTGCCGCACGTGGTACCGTACACGCAGCGCCGAAACCCACAGCAACCCAATGCCGGTCAGCCCACACCAGGGGAGACCCCCTGGCCCACACCAACCCAACGCCGGATAAGGATGTCCCAGACCTCTGCAGGCACTCGGTACCTCTTACTACTACATTACAAGCAAGAACCTGAGCCGCCGCTCAATTGTCCAGCCGGGTTCCACAAACCCCTTCGGACCAACTCCTTTGGGCCAACCGACGGCAAAGGGAGGACGTCAGCCTACGTCAAGGCGACAAGCGCGTCCTTATATACTTACAGGGGAGCACTGTGTAATTCTGGAAGACCGGGACACTGGCGCAGTTACCGATACATCGCCCCTGTGCACATCCTGGAGCAACCAACAGGCTCCACCTGGCTCCACCCTTCCGTACTGCCGTACTGCTGTCGTGCTGTGTGTGCTCATGGAATGCAGGTGCCGGTATGCGGCCCTTCTCACACCCTTGCAGCAGACCCCCCCCCTCCTCCGAGCCCTTTGTATGGATTTGTTCCCCCTCTCCCCCCAATCACAACGGGCCCACACGGTGAAGCCAGTCCGCTCGACACACCGAGCTCCTCAGACAGCTATCGTGGCAAGGAACGAACCCCTCCGCCACGGCCATGAACCTTGGGACGGTGGCGCCAGCCACAGCCCTCGTCTGGGGCCTCCGGGCCACCGTACCCGTCAATGCCAAAGCTATCTCACCTGTGACAGCATTAGCAGCATGATGGGAGGCTTGTCCCCACGGGGTTCCCCTACAACACATCTTTGCAACACACGCAGGCATCCGTACCTCCACATACCCTAAATTTAAAAAGCGTAACAACACATATGGCAATGATCAGCAGTCGACTGCACGCTCAACAATAGCCCGCCAGCGAGCCCAAGGACCGAACATCATATCTGCCGCACTGGGGCAACTCCCCTCCGTGGGCTCCGCTTGCGGACTGCCAGTCCATGCCCTACACCCCTGCCCACTTGCCCTCATGCACCCGCCCCTCCACCAGCCCCTTAAGCCACGCCTCCACCTCATCCCGCTCCTGCCCTCGAGGGCTGTGGTAGTATTCCGACAGCTTCCCAACAGCTTCCCGCAGCTCCCCTCCGCCGCCCACGTGCACCCCCTGGCCCACCATCCACTTCAGGGCGGGCAGGGGAGCCCCCCGTTCGATGGCCGCTTTCAGCACCGCGACATTCAGCGGCACGCCCAGCCGCAGCAGGCACGCCATCGTGCCCAGGTCGCCAGCCGCAGCAGCCACAGCATACCACACGGCGGCGGCAGCGTGCACGCGAGCGGTGTGGTCGGGGTGCTGGACCACGGCCTCAACCATCTCCACGCACCCCGTGCCAGGCGCGTCGGCAAAAGCGCGTTGGTGCACAGCAGCTGAGGGCACCAGCCCCGTGTCCAGTAGTGCACGCCGTACCGACCAGGGGTGGCGCATGGGGCGCAGCAGCAGCACGCCGCTGGTATCTTTACTCCACGAGGGCACCACGAGGGCACCACGAGGGCACCACGAGGGCACCACGGGCCAGCCCGCGTCCGCCATCAGCCGCACCGCCTCCACCAGCCGCTCGCTGTCCGCAGGCGTGTCACACGGCCACGTGTCCAGCACGTGCTCCACGGTGTGCCCCCCACGCGGGCAGCCGGCCTGCAGCAGCCACCGCAACAGGGGCAGGTCGCCGACTGCGGCCGCATTTGCGTACCAGTTCGGAGTTAATGCTAGCGCTGTATTTTTCTGGCGCAGCCACGCGGCCAAACGGAAGCCGTCGCCTGGCGCACCGGTCCCCAAGTAGCAGATGCCGGTCACAAGGTCCTCTACGGAGTATGGCAGCGGGGCCCCATCGCCCGGGTTCTCTGCGCGCCAGTGCTGCCACAGGACCTGGGCAGCTTCCAGGCAGCTGCTCGCCACTGCCGCCGTGAGCAGGTGCTCCCCTCCCAGCGCCGCCCCGCGCGCCGCCAACCACCGCAGCTTGGCAGCGCTGTCGGTGGGGGAGCAGGCAACGGCGTGTGCGGCCTGCGGGCTACGCCAGTACGCATCTTGTTGCGGGGGAAGCTGCAGGCAGCTGCCCTCCTGCTGCAGCAACAGCTGTTGGATGAAACCCAGGCTAGCGTGCTTCAGCAGCACCCTAGGAAGGTCGCACATGTGCAGGCTGAAGCCGTGGTCCTGCAGCCACCGCAGGCGGGCCGCATCCCCCGAGGCAGCACCCGCATTCCACATGCACACGTGGCAGGCCAGGCCGTACCCGCGGCCCTGGGCCAGCAGCCAATCCATCTTGGCCACAGCGTCAGCGGTGGTGCAGCCGGCCGCCGCGGCCAGCATGCGCTGCAACGCCCCCGCCACCCGCTCCTCCCGCCACCGCTGCCCCGCGGTGTTGGGGCACAGCAGGGTGGTGACCATCCGCTCGCCCAGCACCCCCCACGCCGCCTGCAGCCCCGCCAGGTCGCAGTGCCGCGCCGCCGCCTCCAGGGTGGCATGCGGGTCCAGCAGCCCGGGGCAGCGCTGCGCCAGGGAGGGCAGCAGGTGGGACAGCCCCCCAGCCACGGCCGCCGAACCCAAGTCACGGACGCTGCTGCTGCACGGGATCCGCGGTGGGGGCACCATCGCGAGGTAATGGTCTGTGTGTAGCAGCTCGGGAAACAGCTGCTGCTGCATCAGCTGTAGCATGAACTCCACGTTGGCCTCGCAGCCGCTGGCGGGAGAGTGGATGAGCAGCAGCAGCTTCTGCCGGAGGGTCAGCTGCTTGGCTGCTGCATGCACGGCGTCCATGCACCACGCCGTGTGCACGGCATGTGCAGGCAACGGTAGGCTGGTGAGGTGCACGGTGCGGTGGCGGGCCGGCGGCTGGCTGAAGCGGTGTGCTGCGTCCTTTTGGAGGTGAGGCGGGCGGCCAGGGCCAGGTCGTTGGGCGGCAGGAGCGACAGGATGTGCAGGCGCAGCTGGGGGGGCAGGAGGTTGTTCGTTACAGGGCCGGCAGACGCCGTGCTGTCCATGGGTTGCGCTTGCCGGGGTTGCCAAGTTGTGGTGAGGTCCATAGCTACCGGTAGTGCTGGAAGGTCCATCGGTCGGTGTTCTTGCCTCTAGCTGCGTGGGTATGGGGCAGGCACAGCATGGGTGTGGGGCAAATGCAGTCATCGGGGTGGATATGAGCCTTCAGCACTGACTCAACGGCCAAGCTCAGGTTAAAAATTTCCAAGGCGGTTACACAACTCCAACAAATAAGGCATATGCAGACCCCTTCTTGCCGCGAGGGTGTCGCCAGGGCCACGCACAGACGCAGGCTGCCGAAACGACATGGCTCAAGATGATGCATCCCCGCAGCAGGCACCCCTCGCACCTAACAAATTGCAGCATGAATTGGCTGGCTGCTATGGAGCATCCGATCGGCTACGATACGCGCGGCGATCAGCGCGGCGATCGGGTTTGTTCGCGCAGGCGGTTTTTAGGCTGACGACTCCTGAAGCTGCTGCTTCGCAAACCCCCCGAAAACTAGTAACTAGCGATAATGAGCTTGCGTATTGCACCAGCGTTACGCTGTCTCCCAGCAGTCCGCGCGTTGCACGACATGCCAGCAATCGCCATTGCACAAGGCGTGTCGGCAAACCGTCACGCGCACCACCTCCATCACCAGCATGCTGACGGCATGCGCTCCTCCCTTCCCTGTGCCCTTAACTCGGAAGCTGCGTCCACAGCACGGCAGGCTTACTACTTACACCGACGTGGCACGTGTCACCCGTCTCCCCTGATGCCCCGCGCCACCGTCAGCACTCAGCAACAGTAGGCCTTGGGTAGCCATGACGCCCACACCCCACAGTCGCCATACAAGACCGCAACACCAATCTTCAGCTGCACCAACCCAATACCGGTAGGCTGCATCACACGGCCGAGCCGCGTCAGGCTGCATCGCCCCCAGGGCAGCATTATGATACTGCGTGCGGCACCACGTGCAGGTGCCGACTGGGCCTTCTCTGCGGCTACCCGCCAGGAGTTGCGGCCAGGCTCTTAACGCCTCCCTTTCACAAGACACAAATTTAGCAACTCCTGGCGCACCACTGCAAAAAGGCTCTGGACCGCATGCGCGCCATTCCTCTGTGCAAGCATGGACACACGCCGATAAGAGCTCGTCACACGGCACCACACAGGCACATGCAAACGGAGGACGAGGCTCACATCCTTCATTCAGAGCCCCCCACCTGCCCCAGTCCACCCATCCCAGCCACCAATGGCCGCCAGCGCCACGCACG
Organism: Chlamydomonas sp. 3222; assembly: GCA_004335795.1. NCBI lineage: Eukaryota > Viridiplantae > Chlorophyta > Chlorophyceae > Chlamydomonadales > Chlamydomonadaceae > Chlamydomonas > Chlamydomonas sp. 3222. Next base: position 10,136 of record QAXN01000412.1, read on the forward strand.
GTAGCGGACCGCCCGCACCCCCACCTGTACCTGTACCACAGGACGCCTTGGCGCCGTACAGGTCCCGTCAAGCCCTAAACGCTCAAGCTAAGCCAGCGGTCGCATGACGCCCCGTCACGACACCAAGGCTACGGTGTGTCAGCCATCGCAGGAGCCACCACGGCAGATCACGAGGAATGTCATCACTGCAGGGCCTGCAGGCCACATGAACCTTTCGTCCCTCCGCAGCCATGGCGTTGTCCCGTCATGAGCACTGTACGGCACCGCATGCGGCAGGGCCACAACCAGGGTGGGGCCACACGAACGCCGCTCCGGCTGTCGCATGCAGCACGCCTGGCAAGGCACCCAGGGTCTGGTGCGGAGCGCCCCTCATACTCTGGCCCCCGCATCCCACAAGCGCAACTCAAGCAAGGAAGGGATAACCAGCCGCCTACATCCGCCATAGCACGCCGCCTCACGCCTACGCCAGATCTCAGCTGCTACTGCTACTGCTGCTGCTGCTGCTGCTGCTGCCTCCGCCCTCGCGTACCGCCACGAACACGGAACCCTTATCGCCGACGCTGATGCGCAGCTGCGGTGTGTGGTGACCGGGGAGGTGGCACAAGGGAACACAGCGGTCGTGTCGCGAAAAAGTGGATGTAGCATGTGGTACGGCAAGTGATGTTCATTGGCAGGGGGTTAACCGCAGAGGAGGGGGCATGGGGAGGGGGGTGTCAGTCAGGGTTACGGCTGAAGGAAGGGGTAGACGAGGGGGTCAGGGTGCTGCGTCGAGGCACTTGCCAACGGCCAACGGCCAACCGCCAATGCTGATGCGGAACTGCATAAGAGTGGTGCAGCGCATGGGCGGCGAAGAGGAAAGGGTAGCGGGATCGGACTTTCCAGGGCAAGGGAGGTGGGGAGGGAAGGGGAAGGGTCAAGGCCGCCGCCGACGCTTATGCGAGGCTGGCGTGGTGGGTCGCAGGAGCCTTAGGGGACGGGGGGCAGGGGGCGACCGGGCGCCAGGGGACGGGGGGCAGGGGGCGACCGGGGGCCAGGGGACGGGGGGCAGGGGTGGGGTGGTGGTGGTGCCTGCATACGCACCACAGCACGAAAGGGGGTAAGCCCACAACTTGCGAGCTGAAAACTGCCCCACGGCTCAATGGTCGCGATGCCCATGCCGTGGTGTGCCGTGATGTGCCGTCCCATGCCGTGATGTGCCGTCCCATGCCGTGATGTGCCGTCCCATGCCGTGATGTGCCGTGATGTGCCGTGAGCCGCCCCCCTCGCATGCAACCACATGCACCGGGCAGCCGCCGCTGTCGTACTCAGACGGCCAGCACGCTGCCTACTCCTCCGCCTCCTTCTGCGGCTGCGGAGCACGCTGCTGCCTGGTGCCTTCGTGGAGGTTGTGTGCCTTCCGCTGCTCGCAGGGACATGCCCAGCCCCAAACCCAGCGTCAGCCCCACCGACGGTTGCAGCCGCAGCGACCCCGGCCTCGGTCGGCGGCGTAGCTCCGGTACAGCTCTGCCATACCAGCCCTGGTCCCGTCCGTATCAGCCACGGCCCCACTCTGCCATCCGGCGGGCGGCGCATGAACGCTAGCGTGTGCACGCCGCACGGGTGCACGTGCCGCCTGTCGTCAAAGCACGACAGGCGAACGTTCCTTCCTCAACCATACCAGTGACGCAGCAGCTCAGCCGCCCTAGCCCACAGGCCGTGGATGGCGTCCTCACCCACACCCACACCTCGCCCTCACCCCGTCCTGCTACACGCCTCTCCCCCGCCCGCCTCCACCTGATCCAGCGATAGCGACAGCGACATGGCCCGGCAATCCGCAACGCACAGCTGCCTTTGGACACCACCACCATGTTTGTGCCCTCGCACCGCACGCCCTTCAACCTGCGCAGCGCCTGCTGCTGCTACGGCATTAGGTTTTTGGACAGGTTGATACATTTGGTGCGCAGGCCCAGCCACAAACTCGACAAAGTGTGTGTGGGCCTGCGCGCCAGATGGACGACCTCTCCAAAAACCTGATGCCGGAACAGCAACAGCGCTGCACACGTCGAAAGGTCAAGCCGTGCAAGGGCTTGTGCAAGGTGGTGGTGGTGGTAATGGTGGTGGTGGTGTGAAGCACATGCGGACCACCTGGCCACTGTCGCCGGCGCTATCGCTGGAGCAGGTGGAGGGGGGCGGGGGCGAGGCGGTCCACCCCTCTTACCCCCTGCCTCCTGCCTCCTGCCTCATGACCACCGCCCCCTGTCATGCCACCGTTCAGCCACCAGCCCAGCTCAGCGTGCTGTGTCTCAGGGTTTCCGCAGTCACTGTCGGCCCCTCCAGCCTAACAGCCGCCGCAGCTCGGTGTGCGCAAAACAGGATCTGCTAGTCACGGCATTGCCGCTGCAGGTGCCCCTCGTGTCCTCCCCACCTCGTTGTCCAGGTACGTGGTGTCCACGTAGCCCACGGGGTTCAGGAGCGACAGAGGCAGGGACAGCCTGGGGGGCGGAGGGGGCAAGGGGGGATTGAAAGTGATAGGAGTCAGTGTGAGTTGGACATGATACGGCAGGGAGCGCGCGGACGCAAGAGGTGGGCGTGGCCCTCTGTCTAGCCGCATACGGTGTGCGGTGGCGGACAATGCGTGCAGGTGCAGGTGTGGGTGAAAGTGCTGCACCTTGAACCCCTCCCCTCCCTCCCTACTGCTTTCTTGTTTCCCTCCCTCCCCCTCGCTCTTCCCAGGCCGACTGTTTCCGTTTGCCACTTTGCCGCTCCGCGGCTACCCCTCTGAACCCATCCCCGTGCAATATGGGGCTCCTGCCCCCACGCGCTGGGCCCCGCCTCGTTACCGCGCGTGACGTGAGGACCATGGGACCAAGCACTGGGCCCACGGCGAGCCTGCAGGGTGTCAAGTGCCGACCCATGGGTCCAAAGGCACTCCGTTCCCCGTGCCCCCCTTCCCTAAAGCCCCGCACCACCACCACCACCACCACCACCACCACCCACTTCTTGCCCTCATGGACCAACACCTCTACCCTAGCCCACCCCCGCACCCGCTCCCCACCAAGACAAACCCCACCCCCACCTGGGCTGTCCGTCCACGGTCAGCTGGAAGGAGGTGAAGACGGCACGCAGCCGCTGCTGGGGCCGACCGCCGGGCAGCTGCAGAGAGCCGGGGGGTGGCGGGCGGGGGTTGGAGGGGCAGTGGGGTGGGGGCCACTGAGTTCCAGGAACGTGTGTGGAGTGTGCACGGGTGGGCTGCCTGGATAGAGGCGAAGCCACACGCTGCTCACTGGACACCTGCTCATGGCAATGGCATGGCAACGAGACCGCATGGTCAAAGTTGGCGCCGCTCCTATTCGTAGCATAGCAAGGTGCCCAGTCGTCTCATTGCAGCTAACTTGGGCAGCGCTCGCTCGCAGTCCCCTCAACGCTGTCCTCCCCGTGCCCCCGCCTCCGCACCTGCCCCGCCTCCCCACCTGCGCCACCTCGGCCGTTCCGTTGACGTTGATGGCGCACTGCCGCCCTCCCACCTCAAACCTGCAAGGCGGCAGCCGTGCACGCATGTCCAATCCTTCTGCCATCAGCCTAGCGCACGGCACCCTGTTGCAGTGGCCTAACCACACGCAGTTGGCTGCACCCCTACATTGGCATGTCGTGTTACGATCCAGGTGGTGTGGCCACACGATCCTTATTGGTCTCGAACTCATGCCCTGACCTCCAGCATTGAGGCCCGCAGGGCGGCCGCAGCACCTCTCTTGTGCGCCCCGTCCCGTCCCGTCCCCTCCTGTCCCGTCCCTGCCCCACCTGGCCTGGTTCTCCACACGCCCCGCGCTCGTGTCAAACACCTGCACGCATGCGCAGAGATACGCGACCGGGCAGTTGACGCAACCTACTACGGTGGTTGATCAAGCTGCGTATCGTGCCGTGGCCTTGGCCGAGTGGGCATACCGCTGGAAATGCAGCGACCGGTATGGCCATCCCGCGCTCGCTCCTGCGCTTTAGCTGAATTAGAGTTTCCCCACTACAACCTTCGAGTAGCACGTGGCTCCCCCACGCACGCACATACAGCCCTACCCCAGCAACCGCACATGTCACTGCGGCCTAGTCCCCTACGCGCTGCATGCCCTCCACGGCATCCTGCCACACATGCGCATCAGCGCCGCGTGGGCCCCATGCCCCACCTGGAAGTTCCCCCTTGCCTTGACCGGCCCCGACGAGGACGCGCCCCTCGAGCCCACCGCCGCGCCCGCCAGCACAGGCAGGTTGCTGCGCGGGGAAAAGGAGGAACGTGGGCAGAGGGGAGAGGGAGGGAGGTTTGGCAGTAGAGACACAAGTTTCCTACGTTGCTGCTCGCAATGCAGTGCGCCCGGCGCCCCGCACCACAGGGCGAGGCCCACCACCCCGCCCCGTGGATGCAGAAGGGCGGCGACGCGGCGTGTACCCTCATGCCCGCGGCCGCGCACACGCAGGCGGCCTGCCACGTGCCACCTGCCCGTCACATTACACCCCCTCTTCCCTCGACAGGGGCCCAGCATGCCCACACCCTCCTTGCATGGCCACAGGCCCCCAAAGCCGCCCACTCTTGAGCGGTCCACACTCGTCCGACCCCACCCCCTCCCCCACCCACTCGTAAAAGAACTTGTAGGCGGTGTCGTTGGCCAACTGCAGCAGAGACGCCGCGCCGGAGAGGCCGCTGCCGGCCCCGCCACCGCCGTCGCCGCCAGGAGCCGCCGCCGCCGCAGCAGCTGCGCCCGCCCTGCCGGCTCCCGTGCCCGCAGCCCCCGCCCCCGCTGTCCCCGCGCTGGCTGCTGCCTGCTTGAGGCTGGCCATGCTGGCGGTGTACAGCAGCACCCACCTGGGGGCCGGAGAAAGTGGGGGGGGCGGGGAGGGGGGGATGGCGGTAGGACGACAGCGGGGGGTCATCACGACGTTGGCTTGGGCTAGTACGTGAAGTCAAGTGTGCAATGGCCTCGGCTCCCTCACCCAACTCCATACTCGGGGCCCCAGCCCCCAGCCCCCCGTTGCCGCTGTGCTGCCGCAGTTCCTGTGTGCAGCGCCCTGCACCGTGCCGCGGCGCCTGCTCAGCAATGCAGTGCCACGGGGGCTGCCGTCGCTAACGTCGCTGCCCCATGGCACCTCTGGCCCACGGCTCGATCACAGGGCGTAGGTCGCTGCCCCATGGCACCTCTGCCCCATAGCCCACGGGGCGCAGCTCGCTGCCCCCAGGCCCACCCGGTGCGGCTACCGTGTGCGTGCATGTGGTTGGGTTGGTGCAGGTTGGTGCGCATACCACCCCTCAGCTTTTGCAGCAAGCGCACGGCCCTGCTGCCCCACGCAGTGGGCCAGCCACCTGCCTGCCGTTTATGAGGCTGCTGGTGGCGGTGTCGGGGTGGGGGTTGAGGGCGGCCAGCGCCTCCATCGTGCCGTACAGCGCAGCCAGGTCGGCGGGGCCCGGCAGCGCAGCAGCGTTCACCCTGGGGGTGGGACACCGAAGGGTCGAGCAAAGCGAGGCTTGTGGAGGGTAGCAGACACTCGGCTTTGTCATAGTTGGGTTGAGAGCTACAGTGAGGTGCAAGGGTTGCCGCAAGGGGCGGTGCGCCAGCAGCCCGCAGTGGCGCCGGAGTCGGCAGCAGGAGCAAACGCAGGAGCTTGAGCATTGCCGTGAGCTGCTTGGGCTGGAGGTTGATGGTGAAGTACATATGGTGGCTGGGGAGGGGTTTGGACTGTGGCAGGGCTCTCCGGCTGCCACGTGTGTGCTGGCATGACACGTGTGGGTGCCTGCTGCGACACTGGGCACGTATGAGCCTGGAACAATGCGTTGGACTAGATGTGTTGCTACGTGAGCTGCACTACGTGTTGGCATATGTGTGAAGGATCAAACAGCGGCACCTACTTTGTGACAAGTTGCCGGAGTCGGCCCTTCAGCTGCTCCCGCTCCGCAGCAGGTCCGGCAGCTCCCGCTGGTGACGACAAGGCATGGACCACCCGCGCCGGGGCACCATGGCTTACAAGCTTCTCTCCCTGCCTGCGCAGCTTATTGCTCACAGGAGCTGACGGAACGCAAGGCAGGGTGAAGCGGCCAAGGCGGGGTGTTGCAAGCGTGTGGCAAGAGCGGAGAGCCATCCTGTTACATGGTGCGTAATGAACTGCGTTGGATGTGCAGCGTGCTCAAAACACTTCTGTGTGCGCAAGCGAAAGGCGGTTGAGACCTGACTCAAGCTGCATGCGTGCCATGTGCGCTGTGGCCGCTCTGTCCCTGAACGCCTGGCTTGCTACACGCTTGCAGTTCCAAATTATCTCAGAATATCACCTATGTTTGCACTGTCAAGTGCCATCCTGCGCTGGAAAAGCGGAACAGTTTGCGCCACCTTCCTGATTGATTGAGAAATCATCGTTACTTTCACAATCCTTGCATATTATCGGATTGTACTTGCTCAAGGTGACGCGCAAATTTGCTGACTGCTAGACCTTTACACACCCGGCCGCGGGCCTTACGCAGCCTTCCAGTTTATTGTCATCAAGACGATGCTATGTTTAAAAGAATAGTGTCATAGCATTTATAAGGAGGTGCTGGACGCGGCCCAAAACCGCTGCTGGCCCTGCGCCTTTTCGTCCCCGGGGGCTTACGCCGCTGCGAAATGGGTTGTGGAGCTTCATCTCAAGTTGTGCCAGTCAGCCCTAGCACTGTTGGGCATGCGGAGGGTAGGTGCCAGGGAATGGAGCCGCTGGCACATGCATACCTCCGGCCCAACGGTGTGCCGACGAGGTTGCCCAACACCATACACCCATTTATCGGAGGAATTGTGGTCAGTTTCTTGTCATCGAGCCGCTACACTGGTGCGTCCCTACGCTGGCCGGTGTGTGGAGCTCGCACACGACCCGGGGGTGTGCTACCGCTGCCACCTGCACGCCCACTGCTCAGGCATCCTCGAACCTCCCCAATCCGCCTCCCCCCCCCCCGCGCTCCAGATGTCAAGCCTCAGCCTGTGACACCCGACAGCCGTGTGCTGCGCGGCCAGGCCTACTACGCGGCGGGCAAGGTGCGGGCAGGGCCAGGAAATGAGGGGCCAGCGCGGCGGGCAGGGAAGGGGCCTACTGCGCGGCGGGCAACATGCGGCCGCCGGGTCTGAGGGCGGGGTTGCGGAAAACGGTTGGATCAGGGCAGCGAAGTGACAGATGCGGAGACTAGCAGTGGCACGGGACAAGGACAGGGGCCAGGACAGGGTGGGGCCAGGGGGCGCGAGTCGTTGGCCAGGAGAGGAGGCCGCGTTGACCAAAGCACTCCGTAATGGCATGTGGGCTCTGGAAGGGACACTGGCTGCAGCTGTGCGTGAGGGCAGTGCGGAGAAAATCGCCGGTTGCGTGATGGCCTGCATGTCAAGCGGGGACTAGGTCATGGGTGCAGGAGCGCGGCCCATCTTGCCCTGCACGCACCCCTCTTCCCCCCCCCCGTGCAGGGCATGCGATCCTGCGTACACTGCCGCGCATGCATCCGTATGACCGCACCACTGTACGGCCGCGCAGGTTGCGGAGGCGCTCAAGGAGCTCAACGCCACCATTGCCACGTGGCCCGCGTACGCACGGGGTGGGTGCCATCCCGAGGCGCTGGCTGCAGGTGTAGGTCTATGTGCTATTTCTCCTTCCCTGAAATGAACCCCGTACGCTGTTCCCTATCCGCTGTGCCCCTATCAGCGCCACATCCTTTGCCCCCCTGCCCCCCTAACCACGTCCACCGCTACAGCACCACGCCTGACTTGTCGCCTCCCCGGCCCCCTCCCCCTCCCCCTTCCCCAGCCTACCTGGAGCGCGGCAACGTGCGGCTGGACCAGAAGGAGTACCCCCAGGCGGTGGGGGACTACACCATGGCGCTACAGCTGCAGGCCAACCTGCTGCAGGTGGGGGCGGAGGAACAGGTTATGCATGGCACACAGTGTGGCGGTGGACCAGGGGGGCACCCGCGGATGCCATTGGGGCTGGGGGACTAGACCATGGCGCTGCGCCTGTAGGTCGGGTTGAAGGGGGGCCACTGGGCCGCTTCCTGTAATGGGCGTTGCAGCTGCGGGGAAGGCTGCTGCAGGCGGGGCACACGAGGGACCGGAGGAGTCGGGGAGGGTTAGCGTGGATTGGTGTGCGTTAGGGGGGTTGGCGACACCAGGGATTCGCTGGAGCGGGTGAGGTGGGATGGGTTGGGGTCCAGGCGCGGTTCCAGCTGCCCGGTTGGTGTGACATTGTTTCCTACCGGCATTGCGTGTATCGCATCGCGGCCCTCACCAGGCCTACGTGATGCGCTGCCACGCCCGCCTGGCGCTGCGGCAGTACAGTGAGGCGCTGGCGGACGTGCGGGAGGCGGAGCGCCTGGACCCAGGTGGGTAGCTCCAGAGCAGCAAAGCGGGAGGAACGAAACCAGTTGGTGGGGAAGGGAAGGGCGGAGTCCTGATGAGCGAGGAAGAAGTGGGCTGCTTGGTCGCAGATGACGGGGGATATGGCTTATGGTACGTGCCAGAGCCGCGGTGTGGGTTGTGCTGTGCCTCTGCTCCCCAAGCAAGCTGCAGACCCAAGCCTCTACTGGAGCGTTGGCGCCTGACAGCCATGCAATGCGCCGTGCTTCGCCTCGGGACGGCCTGTGCCCCCCTGGCACACACCGTTATCTCTGACCACCTACCTTGCCCACCGACCCACCCATTCAACCCTCCACTCGGGCTGTGCGGTTTCCCCCCTTGCAGACAACGCCCAGGTCCGTGCGCTCAAGGTGCAGGTCCGGCGCACGCAGCAGGGCGGCGGCGGGGGCGGCAGCGGGGGAGGGCCGCCGGGCGCGCCCGCCGGTCTGGCGCTGCCGCTGCTGGGGACGGAGGGCGGGGGCGCTGGCGGGGGGGCGGTGGAGGAGGACGCCTTCGCGGGTGTGGACACACCCAAGTCGACGCCCAGCCCCTCCGTGCGCAAGCTGTGCATGGTGTGCATGGACGTGGAGCGAGGTGGGTGTGGGGCGCGTGTGAAAGAGGTGCAGTTGCGGGGCATTAAAGCATGTTGTCAAGCAACGGTAAGCAGCTACAAGGGTTTGCGTGTGTGTGGGCAGAGAAGTACGCACAATAACACAGCGTAGTAAAGAGCGAGCGACGCACGGCGGCGGCGCCAAGGGGTGAAGTCGGAGTCCTCCATAACGCTGAGGCACCTGCGTGGCCGTAGCAAAGTGCCCAAGGAGGTCAGCATGTGGCGATGGCTTTCTGTACCAACACATCTCCTGCCAACGGCCGGCAAACGCGGCCTCCGCACGCCGCCCTCCACCCTGTCACGCCCCGCCCCCCTTGTCCTGCCCTTCCACCTCCCTTTCAACCCCGTCCCGTTTCCTGCCCCTCCCAGAGTGCCGCCTGCGCCCCTGCATGCACGCTGCGCTGTGCGTGGAGTGCGCCGAGGGGCTTATGGCCCGCGGCTACGGCTGCCCCATCTGCAGCACCAAGATAGAGCAGCTGGAGCGGGGCGCCTTCATGCGCACCTTCACGGTGGAGGAGGCGCAGGGGTGAGCGGCAGGGGGGTGGAGGGTGGGGGAGCTGGAGGGAAGGGGAGCAGCCGTCTGGGGCAGTGGAGGGGCAAGAGGACGTGAAGACAGACAGTGTAGCAGGGCAGGGGGGCTGGCTCAGTACCGATAACCGGTAGCGTGGCATAACATCGCTGCCTGGTCATGTGGATGGGGGAGGGCGGGGCTCGTCTGCGCGCTTATTAGGATATGGCGTTGGTTTAAGGCGAAGGGGGGTGTGCCCTCTGGGTACCATGACCGGCATGACGGCCTGGCAGCGCCCTCGAGCTGGCACGGGACGGAACACACAAGGACCCGTTCACGTACCCTGTACCTGACTTCTGTAGATAGTCCCATTTCGCTCCTCGATCAGGACGAGGGGACCTTCCAGGACCTCAAGTTTGTGCCATATCTCACATCCCCCGCCTTGCTCGCCGCAGGATCGCCGCCGCGGGCGCGCGCGTCGCCGCCGGCTCCGTGCCGTCCGCCTCCCCCGGCCGCTCGCCTCTGGGCCGCCGCATGATGTACGGCACGCTGGGCAGCAGCACGGGCGCCGCCGCGCCGCCCTCCCTGGCCAACATTGCGGAGGGGGACGAGACGGACCTCACGCACGCCAGTAATGCCAGCGGCGCAGCCCGCAGGAGCGGCGGCGGCCTGCAGCAGCAGGCGTCGGGCGGGCAGGTGGCTGGACAGGGACAGGGGCCGGCCGAGCTGCCGGGGTCCACGGGAGCAGGTGGGGAGGTGGAGGAAGATGGTGGGGTGCGGCCGGGCACACCGCCGGTGCAGCTTGTGGCGAACCCGATAGCACGGCGGGCGTCGGGGGCGGGGGAGGGGTCGGTGGGCGCGAGCGGGGGGTCGGGGGGTGGACCGGTGGAGCGGGGGACGCGTGCGAGTGCGGGCGGCGGCGGTGCGGCACGCAGCCTGGGGTCCCAGCTGGAGGCCGCGGCAACGGGGGAGCAGCAGCAGCCGCAACAGGAAGGAAGGGACGGCACTGTGGAGGAGGAGCCGGGGGTAGGGGTGGGTGATGGACACGGCAGCCGGGGGCCATCCCCTGGCGGGTCGGGCGGCTCCTTCAGCCGCGGCAGCAGCGGGGCATGCACGGCCGGCGGCGGCGGTGGCGGCAGCGGTGGCGGCGACGGCGCTTGGTCGGTGGGCGCGCTGTCTCCCGGTACGTCGGCGTATGCGGCCAACAGCCTGGCGGACTGGATGGACGAGGAGGAGATGCGGCGGCTGGCGGCGGGGGGCGGCAGCGTGGGGGGGCAGCAGCAGGCGGAGGCGGGGGAGCGGCGGGCTCCGGGCAGCAGGCGTAGCAGCAACGGTGCGGGGAGCAGTGGGTTAGGAGGGGGAGGGGGAGGCGGCGGGAGCTTCGTGGGCTTCCAGCAGGCGGCGGCGGGAGGGCCCAGGGCGGTGGCGGAGGGGGTGGAGGCGGGGGCGGGCAGGTGCGGCAGCGCGAGGGGTGTGAGCAGGCAGGCACAGGACCCGCGGGGTCGCCGGAGGGAGCAGGAGCAGGGGCAGGGGCAGGGCTGTGGGTTGGGATTGGCGGTGCAGGGTGGGGGCCGGCCGCCGCTTCCGGGTGCGGCGCGGGGGCGCAGTGCGTACGGTGGGTGCGGTGGGGGCGGTGGAGTGTGCGAGCAGGGGGCGCTGCCGCCTGCCGGGTCCGTTGCGGAGGCTGCGGTGCGAGTGAGTGAGCCGAGGAGCGCGGGGCGGGGCGGCCCTGCGGGCTGTGGTGGCGGCAGCGGCAGCTGCGGCAGCAGTGCCAACAGCAGCAGCAGCAATTGGGAAAGAAGATGTCGGAGCAGCATCTATGATGGAGAAGGTAGCCTGCCTCCCGGTGGTGGGGAGGGAGGGGCTGGAAGGAGCAGCAGCGCCAGGAGCAACCGCGATAGCGGGCATAGCATCGGTTTGAGTACGGCGGGGGCTGTCCCCGCGCACGTGCGCATGTACCGGCGGTGCAGTGACGACGCCGGGCGGCACCACGGGGCACTGATGGCGGGGGTGGGCGCTGGCCGCTGCTGACGTGTCGAGGTGCCGTACTGAATACTGGGGACGGTACCGGGACTTGCTATTAGCGTGCTGACTAACAGGAGGTTGCAACGTATGAAAACCGCTGCTCAACAGGAGCGTAACGGACTGTAAACGAACGAGGGTAGGCATGGAGCAGCATGGTTGACCTGGGGCGTACCGGACGATGGGACATGCCACGGCGCCGCAAGGTGCGCACGTAAGGTGACCGCCGTGCTGTAGCATACGCATAATCCTGCGCAGCAGGAAGAGGAGACGGAGAACATTGTGTTGTGTGCATGGCATGTTGTGGTGTGGCGCGCGGACCCCCACCTGCCCGTCCCCGCAGGCGCCTGCTGAGACGCAGGCGCTGGTGGTGGTGGACGGGATGTCGGGAAAAGCACTCTTGCGGTCGGCTGCACGTCTGCCTGGCGCTGAGGTCTTGATCTGTATGCTGTTTGTTTGGTAAGGCTACACGCGTACGTAGCCGTGCTGCCGTCGTGTGTGCACGTGGGCGCACGGTGCTGGAACGTTGTGCGGCCTCTTGGTAGCCGGCTGCAGCTGTCAGAGGCCAGTCGTCCGCAGACTTAAAGAATAGCGTTGGGTTCGAACTTATGCTTTGTATGGTGGCGGGGGCGCGCTGTGCAGTGCATGCGAGGCAGGCAGAACACCTGCCTGGTATCCTGGCGCATGTGCTGCAAAGCAGGCGAGCGCTGCTCTCACGGAACTTGGCCAGGACTAGCCCTGTTTCTCGGTTGAGGCGGGATTTGGCTCTGGAAGGCCCAAACTGTAAAACCATTCGTACAGACTGGGCACCTCCGCAGCACCCCGCCCTGGCTGAGGCCGCGTACATGCCCAACCCCAATCACGCAGGTACCGTAATGCATGTGCTTCGTGATCCGATACATGCTTGCTACCCTTACAAGAGGTCTGCCGGGCCACAGCTCTCAATGTGCACAGCGAGGTTCGTCTGGGTGAGGTGCGCCGCATTGATCAGCCAGGGGGCACCACACGCCTCGGACGGGGGGCCCGAAGGGTAACTGATTGTGGGGCATTACCGGTACGTCCGTGCGACCCGATTAACCCACGAGTTGCCTGCTACGGTTCTTACCAACACCATGTTAGCATCCTCTTGTTGTTGTATCCCATTAACATACACGTGCATCCAGCTGTCAGGCTCTCGCACCAAGAGCTTACCCATTTCGCTTTGTAATACGTCGACACAGGAAACGTCAAGACGATAGGAAGGAATATCGTCCAATTTTGACAGAATGATTTTGTCTACCTAGGGAGGACAAGGCCCGGATTCTCGACCGGCATGGAAGTTCTCGGCGGAGGCTCGGGGCGCTCTACGATGCGTGCTGGTGAATGCTTGAGCTACTACACACTAATGCTTGAATACTCTTACCTCCGCCTGGTTACCTAAGGAGTCTGTCGTCACCACTTCATGCGCCGAGCCATGACCGACGACCTTCCTAACTCGTGTTGCGTCGCTCACTAGCGCAACATCCCCTATTGCTTGCAGCAGGCACACAGAGACCAATGCCTGAGCTACACGCCCAGGGACTGTCCGTCACAGCGGAGCACGGCTTGCCGCCCCTGTCTCCCACCGCTACGGAGCAGCCTTGGCGCGGAAACACTAACGGAAACCTAGCACGAGGCGCACCCACGGGGCTCCTTGGACGCTACGCTGACCCACACGGGTCACGCGCAGGCCCGAGTGGCGTCACGGCGCGTGGGTACGGCTCCTCAGCGCCAAGCAGCGGCTCAAGGGCCACAGCAGCAACGCACCGGGCGGGAGGTGGAGCACACCGAGCTGGCACCAGCTCCCAGGCCCATGGACGCAGCGCGGGGCCAGCGGGGACATCCCCTGCTGTGCCACTGGGGACCTCCCTTGCCTCCCAGCATGCCGTGGGCCGAGCGCTAGCCCGTGTCGCCAGCGGGCCCCGCATGGGGTCTGTGCTGGGGGTGGGGGCGGGAGGGCCGGGCGCGAGGGCAGCCGACCGGCAGCTGCAGCAGCAGCCCTCGCGGCGGAGTGCGTCGCCCAGGGGTGGCGCATCACGCAGGGAGCCCGCTGCAGGTGCGGTGTCCGTATTTGAGCTACCCCTTGGTGCCCTTGCCTTGCTGGACATGTTTGGTTCGGCATGCCCTGCACCCTGTCAGAATCCCTGGCGCAGGCTCCCATGCGCAGCAACCGCATTTCGCTGCTGCTGCCATGCGCCAAGCACTGCTGAAGCCATGCGCCAAGCACGCTAAAGCCATATGAAATTCCTTGCGCCTTTGGTCGTAACCTGACGTCTCCCGCCGCAGGGCCGCTCAGTGCCGCCGCGCGCGCGGCGGAGGCGAGGGCCGCTGCTGCCGCCGCGGCTGCTGCCGCCACGTCCGCGGAAGTAGGGGCTGCATCGGCCCCCGCCGTGCTGCTGCGGCCCTCCTCCTCCCTCCGCGGCGCCGCACTGCCAGCCACCAGCGGCTTCGACTCCTCCTCGCTGCATCCTGGCGGGCCCCCGCGGCGTACGTCCGAGGACCACTCCTGGCCCAGCGCCGCACGCGGCCACCCCGCCTCCCCCGACGCCCACGACCCCCACCATTCACGAATGGGCCATAATCCATTTTTCACAGTGCCGCCGCACCGGCCGCCAAGCGGAGACCCGTCGGTCCGCACGCCCTCTGATGCAGCAGCCGCCAGGCCCCCACCTGGCAGGCATGGCGACACCGCCGCCCTGGGCATTGGGGCGCTATCCATATTTGGTCCACTAGGGAGTGCAGGTGGGGGAGGGGGAGAGGTGGGGCGCGGCGGGGCCCATCCCCAGCACCAGCACCCGCCGGCGGGGCTGTACGGGAGGGGAATGCGTGAGGCGTCGCCGGCGGGCAGCGCGGGGAGCGGCGAGGACAGCGCGGCGGCAGCGGCAGCGGCAGCGGCGGGGCGACGGCCGGAGGCGGTGCGGACGGGCGTGGGGGAGGTGGGAGGCGGCTCCCGGCGGCGCAACGATGGCTACCCAGGGATGGACCCGGCGGCTGGGGGGGCCGGGGTCAGCCGCCGGCCGTCGCTCCACGTGGCGGGGTCAGGGCCCGGCAATGGCAGCGGCGGCGCTGCAGCGGCAGGTCCTAGCGGCAACAGCCCGGCGCGGACGCAGGGTCGAAGGAACGCCGTGCGCGCCGTGCAGACGCTGGGGTTGTACTCTGACGGTGGCGACAGCAGCGGGGATGAAGCTGGCGGCGGCGGCGGCGGGGTGAGGCACGGGGTGGCGGCGCCGCCGCGGCGCGTGTTCCGCGTGCAGGTGAACGCAGCGGCAGCGGAGGGCACCACGTTCGGGCCGTCACGTCCACTGGTGCCCAGGGCGGCGGCAGCGGCGGCTGGGCGGTCGGCCGCTGGCGGCACCGGCACCGCCGGGACGGCCCTGCAGCGGCGGCAGCTGAATGCTGGCCCCAGCAGGCCTGCGCGTGGCCGTGGGTTAGCTGATAGCGACAGCAGCAGCGATGACGGGGTGGTGGGCAGCGCGGGGCTGAGGTTCGGCAGGGCGGCAGGGGCGGCAGGTGTGGGTGCGGGAACTGTGGCGGGCGGCCTCGGCGGCGGCTTCCAGGAGCGCTTCCTGGCGGACATGCGTCGGCGCGAGGCAGAGCGCGAGCAGCTGGCGGCGCTGCTGCTGCCCCAGGGGGAGGACGAGCTGCTGCGGCAGGTGGGTGCGCTGTGCGGGTGGACGTGAGGGGAGCACGGGTGGGCGTGACGAGCTGCTGCGGCAGGTGGGGCGGGGGTCTGGGCCCGGGGGGTGGGGGTGGGCTGCAGGAAGGCAACACGGCAGACGGAAGCGGGGTGGGGTGTAGTTTTGAGGGTCTCGGATGCACGGTGCACGGAAGGCCTTGAGTGGGGCGCCGGCTGCGGTGCTGAGGTGGGACAGGGCTTGGGTGTGTTGTGCGGTGCACCTGTTCCTGCGCCTGTTGCTGCTGCTGGTTAGGAGTGGAGTTGTGGCCGTACTGCTGGGACACTGCCGTCGGCCGCACCCAACCGCCCCACATCGCACTGCACAGCGGCCTTTTGCGTGTTGACGCACGGCCAAGCGCTTGGCCATGAGCTGCTTCACCCGTTGCCATACTGTACCGACGCACACTGGCCTCTTGCTGCCCTTGCCCTTGTCCGCCGACCACCCTACCGCAGGCCGAAGACGCGCAGCTGGCCATGGGTGAGTTGCTGAGTGGCAGCCGACCTTGCGTCGTTTGGAGAGGGCACCCTGTTGACCAGATCTTTTATGGCGAACCCTGCATCCACGCATCCCGTAGTGCTTTACATTCTGCGCTGTACGGTGGCACCCTCCGCATCCCGCCCGCCATCGCGGCCACGTCAGCAACCAGCTGCAAGGTGGTGCGCCTGTTCACTGAAACCCTCCACCCCCGCCCCCCCGCCCCGTGCAGCGCTTATGCTGTCGATGCAGGACGCCGGGATGGCCCCACCCGCCCTCAGCAACCCCCCGAGCCACCGCAACAGCAGCAGCTACGCCAGCGACGCCAACCGCGCCGTGCACGCTGCCTCCCCAGCGCCCCGCCCCCAACCCCACCTGCACCACGCGCAGCACCCCTTCCTGCCCTCCTCCCATCCACTGGCGGCCACCCTGGGCTTGGGCCTGGGCCTGGGCCCTGCCTCGGGCCTACCCCAGGGGGCTCCCTTGGCGCTGCTGGGCCTGGGCCCAGGCGGGGGCGGGGGCTGGGCTGGAGGAGGGCCGGCGGCGGCGGCGGCCTTGCTCCGAGGGGTGGAGTACGGCGGGTACGGGGAGATGGCGGGTGCGGTTGGCGGGCTGGGCGGCCTGGGCGGCGGTGCTGGCGTGGCGTCTGAGGACGGCGGCGGCGGCGGGGCGCTGAGCTACGAGGCGCTGCTGCAGCTGGAGGACGTCAAGGTCACCACGCCGCAGGTGGGGGGCAGGGGTAGGTGAGTTGGCTCGAACGCATGAGCAGGTGATGGGGCGGGGAAGAGAAAGCGCCACTGTCACAAGCACGCAGAGGTGGTAGGGAATGCGGAATGTGGTATTACCCGAGAAGCAGTGGCTGGTGCTGCTGAGGTGGGATGCGCGGGAAGGTTGGGGGAAAGGGAACGCGCCACAATGCCGCAGGTGGGGTCGGGGGAACATAAATTTTGGGTACTAGATTGCCGAGATTATCACAGCAGCCACAACGGTCTATGTCTTAGTCAGTAGAAGGTAACTAGCCACCATGTACTGCAGCCAAGTAGCGAGTGGGTGGGGGCCAGGTCGCCACACTGCAGCGGGCGGGGGGCAGGGACGGTGCCGTGCTTTTTTTGTGGGGCGGGAGGATGCGGGGAACCGCTTAGGCCGTGAAATTACGAGGCGCGGTGTGGGGCCTGCAACCGCCCACAAGGCAGGGGCAGTTGGTTGGGCGTGGCGGGGGGCCTCGTGTATCCATACCGTGACCATACCGCGTGTGTTGTTCCCTCCCTGCCCCTCCCGCAGGAGGTGTTAGACGCGCTTCCGCGGAGCACCTTCGCTGGGCCGCGCGACGGCGGAGAGAGGTGCGTGGGGGGAAGGAGGGGCGCCGCGCGCCGCGGGCGTGTGGGGATGACAGCTGTGCCGGCAACACAGCCACCAAATTGTGCTGTGAGAGTCCGCCTTTCCCTGGTACTCATTCCACCAACCCGCCACCATCCCGCAATTCCTCCTTCCCGCCGCCCCGTCCCTGTCCCCCTCGCTGTCCCCGTCCAACCCCTGCAGCGCCTGCGCCATTTGCCAGTCCGATTACGCGGGCGGCGAGGAGCTGGTGCGGCTGCCGTGCTGCCATGTGCTGCACTGGGCGTGCGCGGAGCAGTGGCTGGGGGGCTACAGCAGGAAGTGCCCCGTGTGCAAGTACGACGTGTGCGGCTGAGGGACGCGGCAGGAGGGCTCATGGGTCATGGCCCGGGGCTGCAACGACGACTAGCACGTGTTTGCATATAGCACCTACAGTAGGCGTCAAGCGTTGCGTGCGCGGCGGATGCGGGGAAGGCATCCTAGCCAGGGGGCTGCGACGGAGCTCTGCGGGGTGCGGCACACCCCTCAAGTCGCAGTGTCGAGCTGATCAGCGTGGTACAAACGTTGTTGGAGGACGCACGGGTAAGGCCGTAAGAGGTTTAGGCCCTTGGATAAGAAGGCCAACAGGCTGCAACGGCGCCTGTGCGCTTTCCAAGGGTTGCAGTGACACTACCTGCTGGCGTGGCGCGGCGCCCGGCTGACCCACGTCACCCTTGCGCTGTGTCGTCATGTTAAGTTAAGGATAGCGGATTAGCTGAGTTGACCTGCTGACAAGGACGGTTGTCAGGCCAACGTAAATACGCGGGCACTGCAGTTGCGGCAGCCGTAGTCTGCCGCCGTAGGCCCTCAGCTACTTGCAAGGCATCCAATCACTGAAGGCGCTGGCAAAACACACCATATTATTGCCTGCGTTGAAGTAATTTGACCGCTTGCGAGCGCAAAGGCGCAAAATATCTGCAAGCGTACTTCACGATGTGATAAGCTGCAGACAGCTGTGCACGTGAGATGTCGAAGCACCCATGAACAATAGGGATTGCGACATCGTCGTCGCGAAAACGTGCGGCACATGCACTGTGAAAGCGCCAATGGAAGTCGAGTGGGAAGTCTACCTGCAGAGCGCGGCGACACTTGATTTGGCTGCTGGAGGCCCTGCCTGCATGATCTGGCTCTTTTCCTGCGGTGCCTCTCTGTGTCCAACCTCCGGCGACGTACGACAGTACTGCAGCTTTACGGCCTCAGGAGTTGGCCCGAGGCTGCAAAACCTTTGGTTCTTGTTTTATTGGCCATAAGATACCATGTACCGTGTTGCTTATGCGAACGTGATTACCATGGCTGACCGTGGGTATTGCGAACCACGAAGGAACCATATTCATTCCAACATGGACCTGAGCTCTGCGGAGTATTGAAGAGATCCTGTCCCGGTTGCCTGACCGGCGTTTGTGACGGCGGGGAGTCTCGGTGAGCGCGCTACAACTAGTCCTTGCCGACGGGGATAGGCTTTTGCAAATCTTTTTACTGCAATAGATCATCAGAAGCTGCAAACATGTGACTCTTTCGCATCGCAGTTCTCAGCAGCGGGAGGCAGTGCGCAAAAGAGCACAGTTGGCATATGGTTCACGGATGTTGTCTTGCTGAATGGACCGAGCACGAATTGCGCTTGCAGGTCTAGCCCTTATGTGGTGGGGCGTAACGGAAACAGCAGCACGTCGAGCAGGATGGAGGATCGCGCTGGAGGGAGAGGGATGGAAATAGTACACTAGACCTCCCGTCAGTTGATGTGGACAGGAGGACAAGTGTCACTCCAACAGTCAAACCAAAAACGGACGCCCCAACAAAACACACATGCAGCGCCTCAACTTCACGGCGATGCAGCCGGACTTCCAGTTCGCGAGGGCTGGCCGGGCCATGCTAGCAGCGGGTCTGGGAGCACAGGGCTTGATATGCAGCAGTATGCTGTGCAAGCAGCTGCCAGCGCTCAGTACAGCCAGCCCGCAAGCGGTCTGTATACCGCGCTCCTGCCAGCGGGAGCGATGGTTGCTCTGCCAGCGGGCTCATCGCAGGGCCAGGCGGTTGCCAACGCACCGCCAACAACATCGGCGAGCCTGCAGCAGCAGAGCAGCGCGCTCTCGGTTGCGCTCGCTGGCGCACAGGCGAGCCAGCTGCTGGCCCACGCCCATCTTGTCGGCTTGCCCTCCCAGCACGTTCAGATGGCCAGCCAGCAAGCAACGGCACAGCAGTGGCAACAGCAACAGCAGGCGGCTTGGATCCTGCAGCAGCAGGCTGCGTCCTCTCAGCTTGTGCTTCAGCAGCAGCAGCTGCTACAGCAGCAGCCTCAGCAAGCAGTTCAGCTGCTGCAGCTGCAGTACCACACTCAACAGCAGCAGCAGCCTCACGTCCCGCCGGTCCAGCAACAGCTGCAACACCAGCAGCAGCTGCTGCAGGACGCTGGCAGTAGCCCCCAGCTGCTGCTAGGGGCCGGCCCCGGCGGCCGCGGCTGGGGCGGCCAGCACCTCCCGCACGCCCTGCACCCGGGCGGCGGCGGTGGGGCTGGGGCCGGGGGCGGAGGCGGGGCGCGTGGCAACCGCGGCGGCCGCGGTCGCGGGGGCCGCGCCGGCGGCAACGGCAGCGGCGCTGGCCCGTCCCACTGGCGGCCGGGCGGGCCGGGAGGCCGCGGCGGTGGCTACCCATCCGCCGGCGGTGGGCCCGGCGGCCGGCCGGGGATGGATGCGGTGGTGCAGAGCGTCTTCGCCACGCTGCGGCAGCTGCCCAGGGGGCAGCCGGCGCACGAGGCGGTGGGCGACAGCCTGGTGGGGCTGGACGGCCGCAGCATGGCGGCGCTGGTCAAGCAGCTGGCGGCGCACGGCATGGCGGCGGCGGCTTGGGAGCTGTTCGAGTGGCTGCGGGGTCTGGGCCCGCAGCACGACCTGGTGCGGCTGCTGGATGTGTACCTGTACACCGCCATGATCTCGGCCTGCAGCGCCAACCGGCGCGACCTGGACGTGGCGCTGGGGCTGAGCGCAGAGATGGCGGCTCGCGGCGTGCCGCGCAACGTGCACACCTTCTCCGCGCTTATGAACGTGGCCATCAAGGCGGGGCAGTACGGCGCGGCGCTGGACGTGTGGAGGGAGATGCAGGAGGCGAGGTGCAGGCCAAACGTGGGTGGGGTCGGGGGTGGGGACGAGCAGGGGGCGGGGTTTGGGCCCTGGGTGGTACCCTGGGTAAGGCATGTTGCACTGGCACTGCGGGGGCACATAGCCTGGGTGTGCAGCCGTAGGCTTTAGCACCTGTCTGTGGTCGTCCGTACACTTGCGTACGGCTATCGAATGATGGTGAGGGGCTGGAGGGAGTGCACCCAGCATGAGGCGTGTGTGCATGTGCATGTGCCTGCTGCCTGGGGCATAGGGCACGTAGGACCTTGTCCATTGGTGCAGCAGGGTATCGCCAGTCCTTCGTTGAGCACCTTGCTGCTCCCCCTCGCCCACCTGCCCCTGTCGCGCCCCTGCCTCCTCTGTATCGCTCTGCAACGCAGGTGGTGACGTACAACACGCTCATCGACGTGTACGGCAAGACGGGCCAGTGGGCAGAGGCGCTCAAGGTGCTGGCGCGCATGAAGGAGGAGGTGCGTGGGGTGGGACCTGGGCAGACCGAGAAGGGTGCTAACAAGCCCGTACCGTGGAGTTCATGGTGGGGGCGCCACTCCCTTGCGTGCCGGTAGCCGACCCACATGCGCTGAACACTTCTCCTCCTCAAGGCACCGTGCTGCCGATGCGGCGCGGCCGCCATGTGGGTTTAGCCGGGAAAAAATTGTGGGTTCACTGCTGTCCATGCTTTCTCGCCCGCCTGCCCCTGTGCGCGACGGCCAGATCCTCGCGTAGCTAGTACGTAGCCCCCCCACTTGCCGGCGCATGCTGTGGGAGCTGACTAGGAGGCGGACCGCAACTGCACTGGGTCAACGTCCTACTGCCCCGTCGCCCACTTTGCGGGTCCCAGGACCAATAGCTCACACTGTACCGGTACTCGGTCTGACTAAGAAACGCACCGATCCGCCCACCATCGCGCTGCCACAACTGTACCTCTTACACCGTGTGCATCGTACAGTCTTCCCCAGCCATCGGACTGTTCCGCACGTTTGCCGCGTCCCCGTCGGCCCCAGTGCTTGGAGCCGGTGACGCGCGTATGCAACACGCGCATGCTCGCTAACAAACACTCGTGTCCATTGCCCCGTCGGTGATTTCTAACGCTGGGTTCCGACCCGACGCGAGCCTGAAGCTCCCAGGGCTTGGGGCCATGACGCGTACCTACAGCAGCAGCTGCTGCACCGCAATTCTTAACAGTCTGTCCGCCCTTCCTTACCAGCACTTTGCGGCACCTGTTACCGCGCCTCCAGGGCCTGGAACCCGTGGTGCGCCACATATGGGTGCGCACATATGCCGCTGTTTTGACGGTGCATATCAAGTCCCCGTCCCTATTCCCCCCCTAGGGCATGGAGCCCGTTGCGCGCACCTACAACACGCTGATGATCGCGTGCAACAGCAGCAACCAGTGGGCCGAGGCGCTGGGCGTGTACGGCCAGATGGCGGCGGCGGGCCACCCGCCCAACACCACCACCTACAACGCGCTCATCACGGCGTACAGCAAGGCGGGGCGCCTGGAGAAGGTCATGGAGACACTGAGGGAGATGGTGGGTGTGGGGTGGGAGTGTGGGTTCGCGCTCTGCTGACCTGTGTGTCCTCGTACCACCCCCCCGGACTCGACTACCGTTGGCTGGGCCGGGTGAGCATGAGCGAGTCAGTGCTACCACCAAGCTACGCCATCCTTACTCGAAGACGTCATAAAGCCCTCGAACGCCAACCCACCCTTTTCCGCCCGCAGGAGGCTGCCGGCTGCGAGCGCACCGTCATCACCTTCTCGGCGCTCATCGCCGCCTGCGAGCGCGACGGCGCGTGGGAGCTGGCGCTGCAGCTGTTCGCGCAGATGCTGCGCGAGGGCTGCGCGCCCAACGTCATCACCTACAACAGCCTCATCACGGCGCTGGCGGCGGGCGGGCAGTGGGAGCGCGCCGCCGACGCGTTCGGGCAGCTGCAGCGCCAGGGCTGCGAGCCGGACGTGGTCACCTACACGGCGCTCATAAACGCCTATGAGAAGGGCGGCCAGTGGCGCCGCGCCGTGCAGGTAATGGCGATCACGGCTTGGGGCGCTTTTATCTTGTGGGACATGCAGGCTGTGCTTTTGTTCTGGGGGACATGCGGACTGCTTGCAGTGCACGTTGCACAGCGCTGACCAACGAGAAGGGCGGCCCGTGGCGCCGCGCAGTGCAGATGAAGGGAGGCGGGTGACGGGTAGTGGGAGGGTGGACGGGGTGGGAAGGGAAAACATCGCAAAAGCGCTTAATATGCGTGCTGGTTGCAGCAGATTAGCGGCCAGGGGGTGGGGTTTCAGGGATCTGGGATGGGATGGAGACGTGGACGAAGGACACGTGTGGGTTCTTGCGGCAACACCGCCCTTTCCTGCAACCGTATGCAATCCGTACGCTTTATCCGCAGGCCTTCAGGCGCATGCTACAGCACGGCTGCAACACCGACCACGTGGTGTTCACGGCGGTGGTGGACGCCATGTGGGACAGCGGCGTCACGGCCGCGCAGCTGCGGGCAGCAGCCATACACCGCGCGGCGTTGCGGGCCGGCCTCGTCAAGCCGGTGGCGTCCGGAGCCGCCGTCGCAGCCGCCACCGCTGCCGCCACGCACCTGGCGGCAGTAACGGCGGCGGTGGCGGCCACTGGTGCGACAGGCGGCGGCGGTGAGGCCCTTGGCGGCCCCAGCGGCGGCGGCGCTATGGAAGTGTCGCTGGGCGCGCTGGCCACCGGCTCGGCGGTGGTGTCCTTCCTGGCGTTCCTGGCGGACCAGAGGTGCGGCATACGTGGCTGAGACTGCGCCCACCTGGCATCACACCTGCTGTTGTGCACACCTCTGCTCGGAATTCGCCCATTGAGTATTCAGCTCGGCGGTGGTGCCCTTTATGCCCTTCCTGGCCGAGCGGGTTTGCGGCCGTGCAGCGCCTGGCTAGAGATGCCAGCATGCTGGCCATAGGGGACTTGCACATGGTGGCCTCGCGCACGCCGTAATGACGGTCGCACCGCATTCTGTGGTGCCCGTGTACCAGCGCAGCATGTTAGCCTTGGTTCGCACTGCAAAAGCGGCTTCGTGGCGTACAGCACCAACCTCGGCCATTGCCCCCAACGTGCCCTCCCCTCGCTCCCCCGTGCGCCAGGGATCGCGTCATCCGGTCCGGCCCAGGCGCGCTGCCGCCCCGCCTGGTGCTGCGCTTCGCCCGCCCGCGCGCCGCCCACCGTGAGGCCGCCGCCGCCGCGCACCTGGCCATGCAGCTGGCGGCGGCGGGCGGCGGCGCCGGCGGCAGTGGAGCCCCCGCCCCCGCCGGCGGCGGTGGCCACGCGCATCACCACGGCGGCCCCTTCCTCTCGCTGCGTGAGGCGCTGTCGGCGTGGCTGGCGGCACACGGCGGGCCCTTCCGCCAGGTGAGGGACGCCAGGCGACACTGCACAGCCGTTGGCATCGACCGGCTCGGTCTGTCTTTGCAAGAGCGGTCAGGCTGGGCTGCCGCTTGCATAGCGTCCGCGGGTTCACGCTTTGCATCCAAGTCCTCGCGAGTGTCCTATTCCCGTGGGGCATGACCTTTCTAATCCGATGCGCGCAGGTGCAGGACTCGGCCGCGGCTCAGGGCCCCCGTCTGGAGGTGTCCGGTCCGGAGCTGGCGGACTGGCTGCTGCGGGACGAGGCCAGCCTGGCGCTGCTGCCCTACGGAAGTGCTGCGGGCCTGCTGCCCGGCCGCGGGGCGGGCGGCAGCGGCAGTAGCACAGCCGCGGCCAGCGGGGCCGAGGGCGGTGGCGGGGCTGGCGGTGGCGGCCCCCTGGCAGCGGTGCTGGCGGCGCTGGCTGGGTCTGAGGAGGAGTGCGCCAAGGACGCGTCGGACGAGGTGTGTGCGGGAGGGTGGGGGTGGGGAAACCAAGCACTTGTGAGGCGAGCAGGAGGTTATAGAGTGGGAGTGTGTAATGGTACGATCAGTAGGAATGTGACCCACTGTAGTCGCGATCCGCCTTCTGCTCCAGCTCCCACAGCGCGCGCCGGCAAGATAGCCGGCGATAATGGCGTATCCTACCAGCGGCTTTTCGGTCCAGTAGTGTAGATTGGGACTGTGGCCGGAGGTTGTGCTGAGAGATGCGATTGCGTGCATAAGCTCTCCGGCCTCGTCTCCCAACCCAGACGCGCAACCCTCACAGCAACAGACCCAAAGCCCGTGCACAAGACACCCAAGCGCAACTCGGACTCACCTAACGGAAACATGAGCGGGCGAGCGGCCACAAGTGGGGGCCGACGGGCACGGGTGCATCAGCGTTAGCAATCAACGGCCAGGGAAGTGTGGAATGGCGTGCGATGCAATGCAACAAGATACAAGGTGCAAGATGTAGAAATACAAACTATGGGCAGGGGTACGTGGGAAAGAGGCAAGGGGTGCAAGGGCTTGGATCCAGTGTATAATAAAGGAAGTACTACCCAAGTGTGTTTTGGCATGGGGCCGGGGCCTTGAAGGCTCACGACGGACCCGGTGCAGCACGAGGGATCATTCGCATGGATCCCCCGCGGATGCGTGCAGAGGGCAGGGGAGTGCGGCAAAGAAACGGGGCAGGCTGGTACACGCAAGGATGTGGCTACCGGGAGTGGGGCGGGAGGGATGGCCGTGGCCAACAGTTACGGGGCAGGAACTGGCGGACAGGCGTGCGTGCCATAGAGGCGTATGCCACGGCTAGGAAGAGCTGAGGTCGGTATGCACGTTCAGGACTTCCAGGACCTCGCATGTACCAAGAGGCGCCCGCACCTCTGCCCCTGCCTTGTCCCCCTGTCAGGCGGTCTGCCTGGAGGCGTTCCAGCAGGTGCGCCACTTCGAGGCCACGCACTGCCTGGCGGTGTCCGCCATGGGCGCCACCTACCTGGCCTGCCGCCGCGAGCTGGCCGCCAGCGTGCTGCGCGTGGCCACCGCGCTGCGCCTGCCGTACGAGGCGGCGCACGACGCCGTACTGCTGCTGGACAGGTGCGAGGCTGGCGGGCAGGTGCTTGCACGGGTTGCAGCTGCCACACGTCGTGAGCACGGGCATGCAGCCGCCACGTGCCTGCTGACCATGCGGGCCGCCTTGCCGCTGGCGGACACGTGCGTGCGTTTCCGGCCAGTCTAACCAATTGCCGCGCGTGCGTTGGCTGCAGCTATCATGCGTGGACAGTGAAAATCATGATTCCATGTGGGCGTGACTCAGCGTGTGATTTATGGGGCTGGATGTGTGTCGTTCCAATCGCGCCCACCACCGTACCATGCGTACGCACGTGACTGCCCCCCCTCCCATGCGGCCGCCTTGCTCCCGCGAGCCCTGCTGGAAGCTGCTACCTTTGCACCCCACGTTGCCTCGTCCACAGGCCAGCTCGCAGTGCGTGCCGCTGACCCAGCAGGGCATTCGGTTCCCGCGGCACGCCCCCTCCTCCCGCGCTCATGTCGGTGGCCATGCCCGCCATCACTGATAAACGAAAGTTTGAATCTAACATGGATGCCCATGTTGCATCTCACCCTGTGCAGGCTCATGTCGGTTGCCTCCCAGCTGCGTGAGGACCTGCTGGTCATGGCCGCAATGACCGCACTGCGCATTGCGGCATCGGCGGCGGCGGCGGCGCTGGCATCAAGTGGCAATGGCGGCGGCAGCGGCAGCGGTGGTGGCGGCGGCAGCGGCGGAGACGGCTCTGCCGCCCAGGCAGAGGCGGAGCTAGATGCCCTGCTGGCGCAGGTGCGTGCGGTGCTTCCCCTAAGACCTCAACACGTGCAGGAGTTGGGCGTGCGCCATGTGGCACGCAAGTATGCACCAGGGCGCCTTCGCACCTGGTCTCTTGCTCACTGGTTCCCCCCGGGCAACACACCTCTCCTGCGTGCACAGGAAGGTCATCGTGGTGCGCAGCGGGCATGCTCGAGCGGCCATCCACCGGAACACGCTCTGTGTCAGCCTGCCCCAGTCGCCATTTCCCCACACAGGTCACTGGAACTATTACTTGCTTAATGCCGTGCTACTGTGACACCGCAACTGCATCCCTACGCAGGTCACCGGCCTCCCCACGCTGGGCTTCCGCTCCATGGAGCTCAACGTGTCCACCGCGCTGGCGGGCGACACGGCAGCCATATCGGCGCTGCGCTGCCTGCGCCTCTACCTGCGCCGCCTGGGCCCGGACCCGCTCACTGGGTGCCAGGTGCAGGTGGGCCCGCGTACTGTGCGGCATTACGCAAGGAAGGCACGTGCACGTGTCTTCACCTTCCGTACCCGGCGTGTTTCTGCTGACAGGGGCACGATTTCGGCCGCTACAACGTGGATGTTTGCTTAAGGATTTCCTGAGCACGGTCCCGCCCCCATCCTGCACCGATCTCGTCGATCTGCAGACTTCGTCTGTCGTCCCATCGCCTAAGCCCCCTCTCCCCCACGCCTGTCCACCCCCAGGAGCCCGACGCCGCGCTGCTGTCACTGCTGGATGCCGCGCTGCTGGACCCGGAGTTCCTCAACTACCGTCCCTCCGCCACCGCCGCCGCTGCGCTGTACACGCACCGCCTGCGCCGTGGCGTCACGCCGCCGTGGCCGGCCGCGCTGGCGCTGCTGACGGGCTGGGCGGGCGGCGTGGAGCAGGACGCGGAGCTGGCGGCGGCGGTGGGGGGCATGCAGAGGTGAGGGGAATGGGGGCACGGGATGGGGGCCCTGCAGCACGGTCGATGTCTCGGACAGGTGCGCGTGGTAGCAGCGGCGGCGAGCGGCGGCGAGGCTTTTGGTTGCGGGGGCGGCGGAGCGGTGATGGCGTGGTGGTGCAGACGTATGTCGTGCTGTGGCGCTTTGCGGGTGCCCCACGCGCTGGAGTACGGCCGCAAAGCTCACATCCGTGTCGGTGCGGCGCTGATGTGTGCGGGTGCTGGCCTGACCTAGGCCCTTGGTGGCTGCTGGGGTGCAAGTGCCTGGCCCGCGGTGTAAGCCTTTCGTACGTCGTGTACCCAGCACCAATACACGCGTGAGCTGGCTGTGGCCTACCTGCCACCTTCAGGTTGCTGTTGGAGGTGTCGTCCTCCCGCGCAGTGGCGGCGGCGGCGGCAGCGGCGGGTGCGGCGGGCAACGACGGCGGCGGCGGCGGCTCGGGGAGTCCAGGCGCGTCCAGCGGCGGCGCAGGCGGCAGCACGAGCGCGACTGCTGCTGCTGCTGCCACGGCCTCGGCGGCCCCGCTGTCGCCGATGCTGGGTGGCGGCGGCGCCTGAAGGGAGGGGCGGAGGCAGCGCGCCCCCTGTGCAGTCCGAGGTGGCTGTTGCGCCACACGTGCGGGCTCGTCTGTGCGGTACTCCGTACCTAGGGGGCGACACGTGCGTGGGAGTGGATCGTCCATCCCTGCACTGGGGAGGTGAGCACGTGACGGGTGGACGTATGGAGGGCCGCGAGCTGCCGGGGAACAGAGGGCGAACGTGGGATGCTGCTCATGGGCGACGAGTGGCTGTGGAGGGCCTGCCAGCTGCATGTGTGGGACAGGCTGGCACGACGTGTGGTGGAATGCTTCACGTGATCCTTGTCGGGTGCACAATCCTGCCACCCGGACCGGTGGCGGTGGGGTCAGGTTTGGTGTGGTCAAGGGGACCCGATGAGACATGGAAAACCTGCTGAGATGCGCCTGTCTATCCCAGATGGCTGGCCTGGGGTAGGGAATGCCTGCGGGGGCGGGACAAGGGGCGCGGGGTACTGCGGGGGAGGGGGAGGTGTCTTAGATTGTTGCCATTCGAGCCGCACCGGATGCACGCGGCGTGGTTGGGGTGAGGTGGGGCAATAAACGGGGTGCGGGTTTGGGGGCCGTCCTGGGCGGTTTACAGGGGTCAAGGGCCTTTTGCGCGGTGGGGATGTAGTTGTGGGATCCGGCACGGGTGCACACGTGGTTGTGTGCATGCCGCTTGTGACAGTGCAGTGAGCAGCGCTTTGGCGACGATGAGCATGCGGCGCATACGTGTTCAGGGCCGGGGAGGTCTGCTGCGCGCGCACGTGTCCGTGTGTGGTGGTGCTGGCACTGTGGCCAGAGGCGTGTGTCGCGTTCATCTAGGGCCGGGGCAGTACCCTGTTTGTCCATTGAGCACGGAGCCCTGTCATGGCGAAGCGCGGACGTGTTGGCTGTAGGGTGGTCTGGTTGATGGGGTGGGGTGGCGGTGGGGGGAGGGGGCGGTGCAGCTGAGGCTATGGAGGTGGGAGGAAAAAGGAAAGAAGGAAAAGGAAAGGAAAGGAAGTGGTCTGAGAGGTTCTGCAACATGCTCTTTTCTGTGGGTGCACCGACGTTTGGTGTCGTGTCGTGCGGTGTCGTGTTGTATCGTGTGATGTGGAGGGCCGGCGGCGCAGCGGGCCTTGGATGCTAGCGGGCGTCTGGAATGGCACTGCCACGAGGGCTCAAGCATTCTACTGCATGCGCCCGGCGAAAGCCGGGCTCAAGCTAGAACATTTGCTATTTGCCATCATCTGCTGTTCACGTCAAATAGTCTCGTCGGCGGTACGCTTGTCGGGCAAGCTGTGAGGAGGTTGTGCGGCATGGGGGCGGTGCGGCAGCTATCTTGGTGCAGCCTGCCTGCGTCGTCTCTTCTGCGCGTTACGCCTGTCTGCACGATGTGCGCTTGGCGCCGCACGCGATGCATCGCGGTGTTACGCGTGGCACTCCGCTGTCTGCGGATTTGTTGGGCTGCTAAGGGGCACGGACGCGGGTGCGCTGCGGGGGCCTGCTTCCTTGAGGATGGAAGGCTATGGTTGGGAGGAGGGCGGTGGAGTAGGCTGGGGAAACGTGGTGTGGCGCACGGGCTTCCGCCGGCCCGGTTGCCGGCGGATTGCTGGATTGTGGCGGGAGTGCTGCGACGTCGCCTGACGTGGATTGGGCCGGGGCTGCCGGTGCACGGGCTGGGGGCCCAACGAGCGTGCTGCGAAGGGGCACTCGGGTTGCCGCTACCTGTGGCGCTGCTGCGTGGTGTGGACTGTAGAGTAGGCCCGCAAGCGTATGCTGTGGATGGAATGAGGCGTGTGGGCAACCGCAATTGGACAAGGGTCGGAAGGGCGGGATGTGGGGTTCGGCAGGGTGGCCATGCGGTCGAGGCGGATGAGGACGGGGGGGGGGG
>QAXN01000413.1:0-13973 GCA_004335795.1 Chlamydomonas sp. 3222
CCTCGGCATGTGGCATAAATGGTGAACCGGCAATTATTTAGCCATGAGTCGGGGGCAGGAATTTGGTCGGTTGCAATTAAATTAATCCCTCGAACTTTTTCCGCTCCGCGGGCTGGAAACTGGATTCTATACTGAAAATTAAATAAGATGCCAGCCCTGGGGTGAACACGACGTAAACTGGATGAGGGGATAGCTATACCTGACGCAACGATAACGGTAATCATGGGCATTAAGAGGGTGCAGTAAGGGTGCCGCGAGGGGACGGCGGTGGTGGTATCTGGGAGGTTTTGATGGTGCAGCCGTAACCGGGGGACGACATGGGACGTGCTGGGTTGTAAAGGGGGAAAGGAGTCGTAGGTGCAGGAGCACAATGGACGCAACAAGCAGGCTACGGGCGGGGTGCAGCAGTGCGGCTGTGTTGTGAATGCGTGGTTTTGCTTGGCGCCTAGGAGGGTAATTGCCACGCACTGGCTGGTCGGCGGGGTTCTGAGGTGCACATTGCTCTTGTCCAAGCAGCGATGGCACCCCATTAGTAATCAAGCAGTTTAAAAATGGGTTACAAGGCGAACCTGCTCAGTGCTCACGGGACGTCGCTGTGTCCCTACCGTGCGGACGCACAATGGTGGCGCTGTTTGTAACCTCCCTAGCATGGCCAACTGCTTTGCTGTGGCTTAGCTGCACCCCCCTCCCGCTCACCGCGGATGTGTGGTGTTGATCTCGTTGGCGCTGTGCTCGTTGCCCACGCATATGGTGGTGTAGCCGGTCTGCAGCGCCACGAAACCGCAGGCGAAGGTGTAGAAGGACACGTACTGGGGGTGGGGGAGGAGGGGAGGAGGGGAGGAGAGTGGGAAAAGGGTTGTCTCAAACAGGTGTGGTGGTGCCGGGCTGTAGGCCACGCGCAGAGGACCGTGCTAACAGCACATTGTAACACGAATTTCCGGGCGCAGAACTCATGTCACCACTCTCTGCAGCATGGAACCGAATTGCGAGGACTCGACCTCCGTACCCAAGCCCTTCCCGACCTTACCACACGCCCGTATGTGGACCCTGCCATGACGCCTGCAATCCCCGCACGCCCCAAGCTCAACACACCTTGGCCCCAACAATGTCCCGATGACCACCTTGCACTACCTCTACAGGGCCCACATTCCTCAGCCCTCTGCCCACGCCCCGACCACAGTCACTCAAATGCACAGGTCTCCTCTTAGCCTCCGAGGCCCGCTCCGCCGCCCCGCCCCCACCCCACCCACTGCCACGTAGACTGTGAAGGCGAGCCGCCCCGCGCCCATCCCCGACCCACCCCCGACCCACTGGTTTCCATTGGGTTTGCCATTCCGTCACCCAACCTACGGCCCTCTATCACAAGCTTGCCCACGCCATGCCCAGCCCCACCTCCAAGGCTACCACCTAGCCTCTCTCCTACCCCCACCGCCACCCCCGGCCCCACCGCCACCCCCGGCCCAACCGCCACCCCCACCCCTACCGCCCCATCCTACCCACAGCCACATAGTCCGTGAAGGCCAGCTCCGGCTGCTGGTTGACCTCCGCCAGCCGCCCCAGGCAGGGCAGGTGCTGCTCCACACGCACCACCGGCCCGCACGCCCCAGAGGCCGCGGCCAGCTGCTCAAATTTCTTGTAGTCCCCCCACGAGTTATCCCACTCGCCGTAATACAACCAGCGCGAGTCGCAGCCCATGCCGTGGAGCAGCTCCATGAGGAGGGTGGAATCCTTGCCGCCGCCGAAGGGTACTAAGACACGTGGGCGGTGTGGAGTGGAGGGGGCGTGGGCGCGGTTGTGGTCATGGTCGTGGGCGTGGGCGTGGGTGTCACCGGTGTGTTGGCCCTCGCTGTGAGTGTGGGCGGTTTGGTCGCCATGCAGGCCGGTGCCGTGGCCGTCGCAGGTGCTGCTGTGAGTGTGCTGGTTGCTTTGCGTCGTGCTGTTTGGGAGGTCAGGGTTGGCTTGGCCGTTGGCGGGAGCTGCGGGCTGCAGACCCGTCGCCTCCATGGTTTGCTGCGCAGCCCTCGCAGCAGCACTGCAGCTCAAAAGGGCCGTTAAGGTCCATATCTGACAGGTAATAGAACTCCGCGAGCGCCCCAGTGAACGCCTGTTGCAAGAACTGTCGGTCTGGTTCCGGCAAGTGGCCCGCCCGGACTTGCAGGTATCGTGCTCGCCGCGCGACTGGTAGGAAGACATAGTTGCAGTGTGCGATGCCCATGCCCCGCAGCGCGTGCTCTTCCGCAGCTGTCAACAGCCTCGGCTGGAGCAGGCTGGAGTTCGGACAAGTGCAGCTCGGTGCGCAGCTCCTCCAAGGCCTGGCCGTCTGCATCTCGAAAGCTATGTATAAAGATGATCTTTTTGTCCTCATGGTTAAAGAGTAGCTTGTCGAATGATGCCGCAACACACACAGAAGCAAGCTTGTCGCAGGATAGCAACGTCGCGTTGCTCCCCACCATGCTCCGATGGCATAATGATGATAGGGCTACACAGCTACAGCGTACAGCTGTAACTAGCGGCAAACCAGCGAGTTGTTCTCTGGCGTTGAGGAACGCCCGAACGCGCCATGGGATTCGGAGCATACACGCCGTCCTGGTCAGCCGAAACGTCATGTGCGCAGCATGTGCCAGACGGAGGCCCTACACCAGGGGGCGGCCTTCTGCAGCCCTCCAGGTGGTCGTCGGGTTGCTTATTGAACAGAAGTAACTAGTTATAACTTATAGGATCCGGTTCAAAGCATCCTGCGCCTTGAGGTGTGCACACCAGATGCGGCTTGACCTTTGCCGCTGGGAAACGGGCCCATGACTGTTGCTACGTGGGCACCAACCAGTCCTGCAACCAAACTCCTGACACGAGTCCCGCTTCATCACACACGCGCCTCGCTCTGCAACTCTTCATCCTCTAAGCGGTCCAAGCTCCAGCATGGTACGATAGCTTTCACAAAGGTTCCATCCCCTGTGGCAACGAGCCCTGTAAATGTCTGCCCTTCACACTCTCCCGCCTGAATGCACAGCTATCCACTCCCAGCCTTCAGGCGCCTTCACACCCGGCCTACTACACGAGGCTGCCACCAACCATTATTACCCCTCCGTACAGCGTTGTCTCCTTCCGTGCTTTGAACCGAGAACATTGCCAGGCAAACATTTACCCTTCACGCATAGCTCTCCCATCCACGCCACATGGAAGTTCATTCCGTTGCTCAACCGCTCGTCTGTGCCCCCCCTCCTCCTCACACGGCGGGCCCCTTGCGCAGCATGCTCAGCGCCTCCGCCACGCCCCTCAGCTTCTGCATGGCCTCCGCGCTGGCCTCCAACTGCATGCGCAGCTCGTCGATGGTGGCGCGCAGCTCCCCGTTCTCCATCTCCAGCTCCTCCTTGCTCGACTCCAGCAACCGCAGCTTGGCAAACACAGCCCCCAGCGACTCCTCCACAAGACCCGCCATGCTCCCCTGCCCATCCCCTGCCTTCTCCGCCCCCTGCTGCTCCCCCTCCTCCAGCGCCCCCGCCGGCGCAAGCATGCCGTACCCCGCCTCCGCAGCCACCTCCTTGGCTCCGCCCTGCCCCTGCCCCTGGCCTCCCCCGGACGCCCTGTTCAGCGCCTGCAGCACCCCCAGCTGCAGCTTCATGCTGTCCACGCCCCCGTGCAGCCGCTCCGCCTCCTTGACCGCCTCCGACAGCCGCGCGTGCTCCGCCCGCAGCGCCGGCAGCAGCTCCACGTAGGGCGCCAGGTGCGGGATCTCTGCGCTCAGCGCCAGCACCTCCTCCTCCACGCCCCGCAGCATCTCCCGCTCCTCCCGCAGCGCATTCACCTCCGCCACCTGCCCCCGAAGCGCCTCCACCTCCGCCGCCAGCATGCCCCGCTGCTGCGCCAGCGCCACAATCGCATCCCCCTCGAACCCGGCACTGCCCACAGCCGACGGGTCGGTGGGCAGCGGCGCCTCGGGCGCCAGCCGCCCCACGCCGCCGCCCATGCTGCCGCGGTACACCCCCTCGGCATGGCCCATAGCCCCACGGCTCAGCGGGCCGTCAAAGCCGGCCGGCTCGCTGGGCGCCATGGAGAACATGTCCGGCAGGCCCATGGGGTCCTCCGGCTGCAGGCCGCCGCCGACGTCCCCGCCAAAGGTGCCGCCGCCGCCGCCCATGCTGCTGCTGCCGAAGCCGCCGCTGGGTCCCCCGCCCGACAGCGACAGCGCCGCCATGCCCGCCTGGCGGTGCATCTCCTCCAGCTCCGCCTGCAGCGCGGCGCGCTGCTCCGCCAGCGGCTTGAGCGCCTTGATGGCCGCCTGTAGCTGCAGCACCTCCGCCTCCGCGACCTGTGGGGACGGGGCACGGGGATCACGGCCACAGCGTGGGAACAACGCCAACCCACTCACGTACACACAGTCCTCGCTTACTGCAGTAAACATTGGGGTCCCCTCATCGCTCCCACCAACGCAACCGTGCTTCCCGGTTGCCTATCCAACCAAAACCCAAACTCCACCCCATTGGATCCCTATCCTTCCCGCCCCGGCGCCCCCGCTCTGCCCAGCCCGCCCCACCTGCAGCTCGTTCAGCTCGTGCTGCAGCGCCATGCGCTGGTCCATCATCTGCTGCCCCCGCGCGATGCGGCTCTGCAGCGCCGCCAGCCCCTCGCCCTCGTTGTCCTCCCCGTCACCCAGACCCGACGCAGCCCCGGGGCTGGCGACGCCCACGGGCATGGACGCGATGCGGCTGAGCATCGGCGACGCGGGCGCGCCGCCGCGGGGCGTCAGCAGCTGCCCCGGCCCCGGCGCGCGCGCCTGCACCTCCTGCAGCTGCTTCTCCAGGGAGGCCAGCACGCCCTCCAGCTCCACCACGCGGCGGCGTGCTGCGTCTCGGTCCACGCGCAGCTGCGCCTCCTCGGCGTGCTGCAGCCGCTCCGCCGTCTCGTTGAGACCCCGGAGCTCGTCCTGGAGCAGCGGCCCGCGCGCGATCTCGGAGCGCAGCTGCTTCACGATCACCTCCAGCGTGCGGACCTGCCGGGGAAGCGCGGCAGCCAGGATGGACGCGGCAAACCAAAGTTGGACCAGCGTCCCGCGAGGTGCCGGTGTGACTGCAGGTACGGAAGGTATGGGAATTGATGCATGGCAGGTGGCAGAGGCCAGCACCCCACGCACCCGCGCGACCTCCTCCTCCGCCTCGTCAATGTCCTTCTCCAGCTGCGGCGCGGAAGCCACCAGCGCCCGCAGCTCGTCCAGCTCCTGCTTGCGCGACCGGGCCTCCGCCGCGGGGTACGCAATGCGGGCCAGCTCGGCGGCCACCACAGCCTCCTT
Organism: Chlamydomonas sp. 3222; assembly: GCA_004335795.1. Classification (NCBI taxonomy): domain Eukaryota; kingdom Viridiplantae; phylum Chlorophyta; class Chlorophyceae; order Chlamydomonadales; family Chlamydomonadaceae; genus Chlamydomonas; species Chlamydomonas sp. 3222. The sequence goes on from QAXN01000413.1 coordinate 5,285, forward strand.
GCCCAGCTGCACGCAACAATGGTACAAAAAGCAGTAACGTTGGGTGTACATACGCAGGGTGCGGTGTGCTACCAGTCCTAGCCCACACGGGGCATCGTTGCAAGGAGCTTGCACGATGCTGGCGTGTCATGCAGACCGCCCGTGGCGAGTAGAGCATGCGCCAGTGATGCGAACGCAGGCAGGAGCAGTAGGGGAGGGTATCGCTTCAGGTATGGACTGAACGGCTCACCAGCTCCTGCGCCTCCACCAGCTGCTCCTCCAGCGCCTTGACGACAGGCACCTTCTCCCGCAGCTCCTCCAGCCGCGCCTCCAGCTCGGACCGCTTGGCCACCAGCTCCTCCAGCTGCGCCACCTGGCGACACGCACAGCGCATAGCAGGGTCGGACCAGAAACACAGCCGTGGTGGCTGTCCCTTCAGCCCCTGCTCCGCCCAGGTTCCTGCAAACGCCTGTTGCCCGACCTGCTGAACCCCATCCCGCAAGTACTCATTCAGTAAACATGCTTCACACGGCGGAATCTGAGCCCCGTGCCGAGGACGGCACTGTTTGCCCACCCCGCCTGCCGCCCCCTCGCGCGCCCACCTCTGCCAGCAGCGCCTCCACGCCCTCGGCCGGCACCGCCAGCTCCGCCTGCCGCAGCTCCAGCTCGGGCCGGCGGGCCACCAGCGCCGTCATCTCCTCCACGCGCAGCCGCAGCGCCTCCGCGGCATCGCCGTCGGCCTGCGCGTTAGATCACACAGCGGACATCATAGCGTCAGTCACAGTTGCTTTATGCACATAACCCGTTAACAATGACAACAGGGGCATAGGCCAACCGAAGTAAAAACAGGAACATACCGTCTGCCAGGATGACAGTGATGGACACCACCATGCTGCACCGTCTGACCAGGTGGTGTCCCTCATGTGAACAGGGGCAATCAAAGGTACAACACATGCAGCAGCTTATGCCCTTGAAAGCACACCTTGAGCGCCTCCAGCTCCGCCTCTAGCTCCGGCTTGCGGCCCACCGCCACCCTCCTGCCCTCCACCAGCTGCTCCAGCAGGTACACCTCCGCGGCCGTGGCCTCCAGCTCCGCCAGCGTCATCTCCAGCTCGTGCTTGCGGTCCACCACAGCGTTCTTCTCCGCGATCTGCTGCCGCAGGGCCTCCGCCTCTTGCACCTGCTCGTCCAGCTGCGCCAGCTGGTTCTGCAAGCCACAGCAACATGGGGAAAACCACAATGTCAAGCTTACGGCAAGCATCTAGGTGACAATGCAAACCTGAGGCAGCGATAGGTGACTTACAAAGCGCGCAAGGCTACGGTATCGCTTCCCTGCCCCGCCGCAGCCCACCCCACCTTGAGGTCCTGCTCCACCTGCTGCTGCAGCCCCTGCCGCTGGCTGGCCAGCATGCGCATCTCCGCCGCCTGCTGCTGCAGCACCAGTGCCTCCGCCGCCGCCTGGTCCAGGCTGGCAATCTCGGCGCGCAGCACTTGCAGCTCCTCCGGCGGCGGCGGCACCATGACCTGCCGGTCCTTGAGCAGCTGGTCCATCTCCTGCTTGTAGCCCTCGGCCAGCACCGTGCTGACCAGCTCCTCCAGCTGCGCCACACGCTCCCGCTCCGCCAGCAACTGCGCCTCCACGTCGGTCAGCTTTCCAGAGCTGGGCGCAGGGGCCGCGGGGGAGATGGAGGGGGAGGTGCGCTGCAGCACGGGAGCGCTGGTGAAGCTGTGGCCGGAGCCCGCCGCTGCCCTGGCTGTGTAGCCCTGCTCCAGGCCTGGGATGGTGCCGCTGGCGGACATCCGTGAGGGGGCGCGGGGGGTAGGGAAGCCCGCCTTCTCCGGGGAGGTCTTCACCGGGGGCTCCGGGATCGCCATGCCGCCCTGGCTATGCAGCCGGCCCAGCTGGTTCATCAGGCCCAGGCGCTTGAGCGCAGCGCTGTACTGCGTGGCACCCGGTGCGGCAGACCCGACACGGGACGGGGGCCCGGGGATGCCCGGCTGCTGCTGTGGCGCCTGCTCGTACCTGGCCGCACCGGCGCGGCGCATGAGGCTCAACGAGGAGCGCTCTATCACGCCGCCGTCCTCGCTCACGAGCCCAGCGGCGCCCTCCTCACCCTCGCCCTCCTCCTCGTCCACGCCGAGGATGTTCTCGTGCGGGGCGGTGGGGACCAGGTCCAGGTTGCTGAGCGCGTAGGTGAACTGCGTGCCGTCGCGGCGGCGCTCCGTGTGCACGTCGCGCAGCTCGGTGAGCTGCTTCTGAATGACGTCGCTGGCCTGGATCTTGGCCTCCAGCTCGTGCAGCTGGTTCTCCAGCACGCCCACGCCCGCGGCCTTGGGCATCAGGATGTTGATGCGCTGCTTCAGCTGGTTGACGGTCATGACCTGAAGGCACGGGAAGTAGCACACTGGGTGTCAACTCCAGCCAAGCGGGAACACAAATCCAGGGTCGATAGCAACACGGCAACATCGCCCAGCACTGATAGTTGAGTACACGGCTTGCTCCAGTACCTTGCACGAATGAATTCACGGCAGGTAAAGAAGGACGTCCGCTGCGCCCCACCTGCTCGTTCAGCTCCTTGAGTCGCGCCTCCAGCTGGTCCACCTCCGCCACCTCGGCCTCCATCTTGTCCTTCTGCGTGCGCAGCACCGGCAGCCGCGCGGCCACCGCCTGCTGCGCCGCCAGTCGCGCCTCCAGCTGCTGCGCCTCCGTGTTCTGCAGCTGCGCCTCCTCCACGCGCCGCTTGAGGTCCTCGATCTCAGACACCTGCGGTCACAACCCACCCCGTCACGACACAATGCCCGATGTCCTCTTACGTGTAGCCACAACAATCGACACGCCTGCTCAACAGCGCAAGTGCATGCACAACGAAACCTTATTTTTTGTAATGCAACCGCTCCGTTCAACAGCTCCGCATGCCGGTACACACCCCGCACCTTGTCGTGCAGGCCCTCCAGCTGCGCCTGCAGCTGCGCCTTGAGCGCCTCGTACTTGTCTGCCTGCTCCAGCTTGGACTCCAGCTGCCGCACCTCCGCCGCGCTGGCCTGCATGCGAGCGTACCGCGCCTTGAGCGCAGGCAGCTGCTCCGCCTGCGGCCCCAGCGCAGCCACCTGCTCCTGCAGCTGCTCCGCCGCCGCGGCATCCGCACGCAGCGCCGCCACCTGTCTCCGCAGGCGCTCGGTCACCACGGCGGCGGGCTGCAGCCCCGCAACCTCAGCCTGCAGCACATCGAGCAGCAGCACGCATTGCCTCAGGCGTCCCTAACGACCACCACAACGAAAGCGACAGAAGGTCAGCTACGTTCTGCTTTGCTCCATAATTACTAGGTTGGGGTATGGGACAATGAAAAGGCCAAGATTTCAGCACGAGTGTCGGTGGTCACCCCTGGCCTCTGCGCCCTGCCGAACCCGGTCCCTGTCCCGGCCCCCACAAGCGCAGCTGACCTGCAGCGCAGCCTTGGTGGACTCCAGCTGCCGCAGCTCCTTGAGCTGCTCCTCCAGCACCGCCACCTCCCCTGTCAGAGGCTCCAGCCGCGCGCGCTCCGCCTTGAGCGCCTCCAACCGTGTAGCGGTGGAGCCCAGCGCCGCAATGTGAGCCGCCAGCTGCTCAGCCTCCGCAGCCTGCGGAAGGAAAAGGCAAAAGGATTGCACCGTAAGTCAGCGGCGTATGGCGTGAACGAGCTTCCTTGGCTTCAGCCTCGAATACGATGCCGTTGTCGTATGTTGAGGTGCAAACAGGGAGACAGACCGTTGCGCAGTGCTTGGTGCTCACGGTGGTACACCAAAGCTTGACGGGCGCACCTGCGCTGCCAGGGCCTCCTTTTGCTCACGCAGCTTCTTGAGATCGGTGCGGCCCAGAGCCTTCTTCAGCTCCGTGTTGGCCAGCTCCGTCTCCGTGATCTCCTTGCGGATGGCCGCCAGGCGCCGCTGCTCCTCCTTCAGGCTGGTCAGCACGCCCATGCGCTCAATGGTCTGCTCGCGGGTAAGCTTAATAATCTTGTCCTGTACACCAAGCAGCGCCGGATCAGCCTCATTGCCGCTGCCGCCCCCTGAGCTGCCGCCCCCTCCCCCTCCGCTGCCAGGCCCGAACCGGCTGCTTGCCGCCGTAAACCCCGATGCGCCGACGTTGGCCACGTTGTTGTGTGGGAGCGTCATGGCCCGGTTGCCAACTGCGTTACGGGCTTGCAAGAAGGACGCCGTGCGTGGGCTGCCATAGTCCCCGTCGCCGCCCTCCCCCGACTCTTGCACAGTGGCAAGACGCACATCCGTGCCGCTCCGCTGGAGACCATCCAGGTCTGTCTGGTTGACCCTAGGTGAGCGCAGCATGTTGCTGCTGCCTAGTGTGCCTGTCGCTTGGTCAGGGGATGTGTCGCTGTGAGACCCGTCCCCACGTGAGGACTGCTTGCGTGCGTCCGGTTCGTCGTCCGAGCCCCCGCTGCTCGAGTGGCGTATGCGGAAGCTGCGGGGAGTTTGCAGACGTTGCCCCGCAGTAACTTCCCCCGATGCAGCCCTGCCAAGCTCTCCGCTGGCTGCAGGCGAGAGCCCCGGGGTGGTCTGTTTGCCCCGTGGGGTATTGCGAGCAGACGCTTGCCGCTGAGCAGCTGGGCTCTCAGGTGACAGAGGCCCACTCCCAGCCTGCACCGTAACACAGACGAAGAATAGTGGGACTTTAGTAGGCCACGTATGTGTTAGTGACACGCGCGAACAGGTCGCAACAGTCAGGTTGTCTTAAACGTAGCTCCTCTGGCGCTGTGGGAAACAACGGCGAGCGCCTATGAGATCAAGCAATCATATTGATAACTTGAAGCAAACGCGCAAAGCAGATCAGTGGCGCAGTGCACCGGACAAGCTACCATGCTGCTGCCCCCCACGCGCGTCAACCCGACTTTGGCTTTTGCAGGACAGAACATTTGTGATGTTGCATATCCCATGTGATGAACACAAGAGCCCAGAGAACAGGTTCCTCGCAGCGACAAGTGGAGAAGTCAGGTTGCTGCGACAATCGGTCGTCTGTATCACAGTTCAACTTACCCGCTCGTCTAGATCTCCACTACGCCGGTTGCTGAGGCTTCTCTTTAACACGCCTGCAACTGTCCCTACGGCGCCAGCCGCTATAGGGGCCCACATAGAAGCCCTGCTTGGGCAGACCAGCGGAGCATTCCTAAGGTTGCAGAATCAGCCACTTTCACTTTACAGCAACAAACTAAACCTCGCAATCCCAAGAGAGGTGTGGGGTAGCATAGGTGCGACCCGGGGCAGTTGCTAACTACCCTAACCAGTGCCCACCGTCTGGCGTCAAGACGACTAGACCGGGCAAGCGCGATTTTGATCCTCTGTGTTAGATATATCAGGAGGGCTCCGGTAGTGCTGCTGCTCGCCGCATGTGCAACACCCCAGGCTGCATAGTGGTAGCCCGTCGTGTCACCCCTCTTGTTCCTGTGCCCCTCTTCTGACTTTGCGTGCCTATACCCAGATTCTACTGTTATTCTTGCTTCTCCTGTATATGTGACACCGTTGGCCCCTCGTCTGAGACATACCAGGCTAGGACCAGCTAGGGCTGCCCGGTTGGCCTTCAGTTGCGGAGCAGTACCTGTACACCACGTGCACGTGACTAACACGCCGGTACACCCGCGCCGAGCCAGGCCTGGACAATGAGTTAACGCTTCAACGCATCCCGCTCAACAGTTGAGGTCAGCGGGCGCCCAAAGCACTGTTAGGCCGCTGCGTGCCAACTTGAGCAGAGAGAGTGGGGGCTGCAGGGCCCCGCGTCACAGGGAACACCGTAGTCCCCCAAAGCCAGCTCACAGACCACCTTGAACGTCGCTCGTGTTCAGGCCCCCATCCACTCTTCATCCTAACGACCATCTCCCCACCCCTAGCCCTGGTATTACTTGCAGCCACAAGGGCGAGCCCCAGTCGCAGTCATGGCAATACTACATCATTGGGGGGTTGCTCCGCACACACTGCCAAGCACTGCCAAGCACGCCAGCCATACGTCGTCACCAGCTCGACGTAGCGGGCTTTGCGTGCGCATTGAGCTTCCCTATGCAATAACGTGGCTTCTGGCCCAGGGTCATGCGCTGCTCTCCGCCTCCACCTCAGCCACCCACGCGTCCGCCAGGCGCCACGTGTCATCACCGCCCTCGACATTGCCGTACCTCAGCCCCAGCGCCCGCCGCACCTCCGCTACAGCCCACTGCGCCACGGACCCCTCCCCCAGCCCCGCCTCCCACTCCCGCCAACCCACACGCGCTTCCCCAGGCGGCGGCCAGCCCTCCGGCACGCACAGCATGGCGAGCTGCACTGCCTCCTTCACGTGCTGGTCCCAGCCGGGTACCGTGGCGGCGCACAGCTGTACGGCAAGCATCTGCTGCCGTACCTGAGCAGCCCGGTGCTGTGCGTGCAGATGTTTGAGCCGCCCTACTCTTCCCCTCTCAATTATGATCGTCCAGTACTCCGCCGCTGCGCACAGCACGTCGTGGCATGCCGCCGACAGCTGCACCGCCCCCAGGATCGCATAGCACACCTGGTCCACTGCCGCCTCCTGCTGCTGCTGCCGCCGCTGCTGCTGTTGTGGGTGCCCCGTCACTAGCGGCGGCACCTTGGGGGCAGGATATTGTGCAGCCGCCGCCCCCGCGATGTCCCTAGCCACCTGACTCCTCAGCTCCTCCGTCAGGCAGTCCAGGCCAACCGCCAGCTGCGCCAGCGCACCCATAGCGCCCCCTAGCACCTCTGCCTCCTCACTGCCCAGCACATCTGTGTCGCCCAATAGCTGTGCTGGTTCTGGACACGCGCCAGCTGCCAAAGCCATGCTACGCGCAGCCAGCCTCTCCGCAGCGGCCAGCGCCCCTCCCAGCACAGACTCAGCCCACGCCTCCGCCTCGCCCCACGCAAACGCCACCTCCTCCTGGGCCCCCAGCCCCTGCCCTGTCGCTCTGTCCTGCACTGCTGCCACGTCCCCTCCCTTGTAGGGATCGTTCTGGCGTCCGTCCGCGTCAAACCCCAAGCGCCACACGTCGTTGCGTAGAGTCACTACGTCCTCGTCCTCACCATCCAACTCGCCCTGCTGACGCCAGTGCTCTAAAAGCTCGTTGGTTGTCTTCCTCCATGCCCTCGCCGCCTTGCGCAGCCCCTGCGGCTCCTCCTTTTTGACCGCACGTATGCGGCCCACGCCCTCCTCGCACCCCGCCTGGTTGGCCAGCGCCACAGCCAGTGGAGCTGCGTGCTCCGTCACTCGGTGCCAAGCCCACCACAGCCGGCACTCGGCGGCAGCGGAGATGCAGTGGCTCTCCATGGCACACCTCGAGCAACTGCACTTGAAGCCCCAGTGCTTCAGGGGCGACTGCCGCTCCTGCAGACGAAGGGGAGGAGAAGCCGAGGCCAAAGCCGCATCTGTCACTCTCTCCCTGCCTTCTCCGTATCAGGCCTGATGTCTCTAAAGTTATGATCTTTACAGGTAGCTATAGTGAACAGTGAACAAGAGTACGACCCCAGTAGTATCATCATACTCTCCTAGATTGTGTGCTGGTAAGGAGGTGTAGGTTCAGACCGCTTTCCTGTATAGGACTACCACATAAACGTAGGCTTACCTCTATCGGGGATGCCAGGTCCGTCCCATCGTGTAGGTAGGGTACGCACAGTTCGCCGCCAGCCAGGATGGGGCTGGTGCAGCGCACCTGTGGCGCGGGGTGACGGGCGACCGGGCCGTGTCGGTGGTAGTGTGCGCGTGCTAAGCGCTGGCCGTGGACCGGTTTCGGTGTACCGTACGCTGTGCAGCATGAGTGCGAGTGCCGTGGGTAAAGGCGCTTGAGGGTGGCATGCGACGCTACCAAGGACTCCCTTGCAGCGTGCTAACACACACTTAAGACACATGGTACCGTACACACTCCACTGCGCCGGTTCGCTTGATGGTGGCATGCGACGTTAGCAAAGACTTCAGGACCGGCTCATGGCCACCACACGTGCCCCCAGGCCTAACGCGAATGCCCTGAAGCGCTCCCCACACCTCACCACCATGCTCTCCCCCAGCACGTAGTTGACGGCGTTGGGCGCGCAGCTGTGGTTCATCCAGCCGTACTCTGCCCACACGCCGCTGTGGGCAGGGCGCGACAGCCACAGGGATGCGCCCTTCCCCCCATCGTCGCCGCCCTTGCCCTTGGCGCTTTTCAGCTGCTGCTCCTCCTCCTGAGTTAGCCGCTGCTGCATCGCGTCTGTAAGTTGATGCTTCCCTGGATTAGGGCTCCTGGCTGCGAGCGCGAGGAACTGGACCGCCGTGAGCTGGTCGGCGGCCATTGTCACTCCGACGTCACCCCGCTCCGCCCTGGCTCCGACGACCACACCCGGGTCCATGGCGTCGCCCACATAGCCGTTGAGGGCACATGCCTTCTTCACCTGCTCAGGGGTCAGGGATGGGATCCTCGTCCCTTTGCTGTGGACCTGGTCGCCGTCGCCGCTTCTGTTACTGCTACTGCTGTTGTTGCTGCTGCCGTCCCCAGGACTGCTGCAGGCCCCTGCCTGCCCTGCATCGCCCCGCCACCCCCGCTGCTCCACCTCTTGCAACTGCTCCTGCAGTGCGACTGCATGTGGCGTTTGTGGGGAAGGAGATGATGAAGGGGAAGAGAGTTGAGGACAACTGGAAGGCGAGGTGATGAAAGACAAAATACGAACACCTTGTTCATTACAAGGACTGTATGCCTAAACCTGGATCCACAGG
>QAXN01000413.1:14110-34258 GCA_004335795.1 Chlamydomonas sp. 3222
GGTGGCGCAGAATGTGTAACGCATGACGCTGGTCAGGCGCATCCCTCCTCTGCCGTGCGCTGTTGCCCCAAACCTCGTGTACTATTCATCCACCCCCCTGCCGGCCCACCTAGGTCGGGGCAGTCCGTTCCGCTGCCTGTTGTCCCGTCATACGCCAGGCGCAGTAGCAGCACCTTGGCCCGCGGAAGACTGGGTAGCGCCAACTCGTCCTTCAGCGTGTCCTCCATTACCTGTTCTGCATAGCCGTCGTCCCAAAACACCACCCCCACCGGCTGCGACACCAACACCAGCTCCCCAGGCTGTAAGGGGCGGGTGGCCACCAGGCCGCGGCCCTTGCCTGCACGGGAGTCGGACACATGCAACGGGTCCCATCGTACGGGTGATGATTTATCAGGTACATGGCGCAAGGTTTTGCAAGCAGCAAGACAGCAGCACAGGTTTTGGGCAGCGGCAAGCTGCTCACGAGGAGGGAAGGGTGTAAGTGTGCTCCGTATGAGGCTATGAGGTGTGGCACACGTGCTAGAACGCGTAAATGAGCACGCGTGCAAAGGGCCAGGTATACCCTGGCTTCACCGCAGCCCTGCCATGCAGAGGACAGCGGCGGTTCAGGTTGCTCACTGTAGCCCACTCAGCCCACGTAATGCCGCACCTGGTATGTGAGTCACCTTCACAGGCCCGTAGAATCTTGGCAAAGCGCTTCGATAGCATGTATGGTGGGTGTCGGAGCGCGTGTGTCCATGGTGACGGAGACCATGAGGGTATGGCGCGGTGCGAGCCCCACGCCGTGAAGGTTGGGGGTGGATGGTCACGGAAGGGGCGACTGGAGCCTGCTGCCAACTGCTCCGGTTGCCGCTCAGCATGCTGCTAACGTAAATGCACGAATTGCTTCTACTGCAACCGCATTCCGTCTAGCTGGTCACTCTGGAAGTCCACCACCGCAGCGAAAGCGACGAAGGAACGTAGCACCACGGTGTGCAGGAAACAAGATGATATCCTCTTATTCCTGCAGTACGTTTGTGTCGAGCAAAGGTAGCCTGCACGGTTGCTGCGAAAGCATTTCTCAGCAGGCAATCTTCCGCGATCGTGAAGGTGCACTCAGATTGGCACGGTTGGTCGCCAATCGACGCGGTCCTGAATGTCACACATGGGGTCAAGAGTTAGAAACACACGGCTCTATGGAGTGCTGAGGTTCTGAGGTGGTGGCAGTCTTGCTTTGGCCAGACGTCTGGACACGTGTACAGCCCGAGGTGAAGGCCTGGTGCTGGCAGGGGAGCTCCCCTAGGTGCGGGCACGTAGGTTACACTTAAAGTCAGACCCCCATGGAGTAGTCTGTAGAGCCAGGGGGCCACAAGGACGAATAACGCGAGCACGAATAGCTCGTATGTGGGAGGGGGCAGGGCTTAGCAGGGGTTTAGTCCGTTAGTCGTCATTACCACATACCTCGCAGTCGGTAGAGCCTGCGCCTGCCGCTGGAGGATACACTGCCTTTCACGCCATTTCTCGTCAAGGAGCGAAGCAAGAGCAAACACAGGCGCATATAGCATGGTAGACCGCATACCCGCTCCTTAAACCCGAGGTCACTCTCAGGGGCACCACCTCGGCCGCCATGCATGACTACGCACCCGCCGACTGATCACCATCGCAAATGGTCAGTCCTCCCTTGTAGCGGTAACACGCCACAGACCAAGCCGTGACGAAGTACGGAACCCCAACCGTACGGAGTTACTCAAGCCCACAAGATCCTTCCCTGACATCTCGAGATACGCTTTTCCGGCTCGCAGTAAGGTCAGTACTCACCTTACTGTTACAGTCCCTCCTCCCCCCTCACTGCAAACGTCAACCGCCCTCCCCCGCAACCCCCTGCCACCCCGATACTCCCTTGCGCGCAGTCTTCCAGGTGCAGCAGGACTACCCGGATCGTATACATGAACATGAATCGAGGTGGCAGCCGCGTACACCCCACCCTCGTTACGTGTACCCCACCATCTGGTCACGTTGCTTGGATGCACCGTACGTTCCAAGCCCTGCCAACATCAAACCTCAACTCCCCACCCCTGCCCTCGCTTGTACTTAGTCCTCCAGTCGCATGGGCAGCACCTCGAAACCCGCCTCCTCCAGGTTCCCCTGCACCAGCTCCCTGTCGCCCACCACCACCACCGCCTGGCGCTGCGGGTGCAGCCAGCGGGCGCCGGGCGGCGGCGGCGCCGATGTCCTCCCGCGTCACGCCCTCAATGCCATTCTTGTAGCGGAGTAGGTACAGTACGTAGTCCTGCGCAAGGAGATGTGGACAGGCACAGCGGCAGAGGGGGACGGCAGGTGTTGTTGCGTAGTTGTACCAGAGTTGTAGCGGGCAAGGTAGCCCTGCGCACGCAGTGCAAGGAACGAAGGAGGCGCGTCATAGATTATGGGCCGAATACTCTGCACAGGAGGCGATCAGGCACAGCGACAGAGGCGTGCGTGTCGCAGGTTGTGAAAGTCTTGCAGGACATTTGTAGCTGTTTGTAGCGGAACAGTTAGTCCTGAGCAAGATACGGGGGTGTGCACAGCGGCACATTAAGATACGGCGCCATGCAAGGGGTCGTGCGACTGGTGCAAGGCACAGCCCGCCAGCACCCATTCCGCCATGCGCCATCTGCATCCCTCTGCCTACCAGTCTTACATTGGGACACACCACTTGCGTAGGCACATTGTCCCAGACCCGTATACCAACTAACCCTGCTCTGGGCTGCACAGTACGGTCGAAAAGGACCGTACTTATAGAAATACGGGAAATACGGGGGTCTATTCCCAAAATTCGGTCAAATACGCTAAAAATACGGTCGTGCCATTCCACCTTCCTGGAGCAAGGGAGGTCCCCACCCGTGTGCTGCCAGACACCAGGGGAGCTCCCTGCAAGGCGCCGCGGCCACTAACCCACAAGTTATTGAGGCATGAGAAGTGTCTCACATATGCGTATGCACTGGTTGTGATGTTGTTTTGCTGGCGCCTGGTCTCCCTGGGACCTCCTTGGGATGCTCCTGGTGCGCGTGACACTGCCACGTGCCGTGCCAGTCCTGGACCGCAGGCCGTATTCCTCTCATGTACGGCAGAAAAATGACCATATTCCGTACATGTACGTATTCCGTATTTGTACGCGTACAACGTACTGTGCAGCTCAGACTCCGCTGCGGGCCCAGCAGGTGGTACGTTCGCCGTCCGCACTCCGCAGTCACTTTTTTCAGCACCTTCACTGAAACTGCGGCACTCAGCCTTAGGTAGGAGTGTAGTGTAGGGCACCCAGCCCCTCCTTAAAAATCCAACACCCGTCCAAGAGCCCAGCAGGGCGGCACCCTAACCTGTGATGCTCACCACAGCAGCAGCAGCAGTGCCAGCCCCCCCAAGCACAAGCAGGCCGGGCGCAGGGCCAGAGCGTGGCGGCAGGGCGGGGGGGGGCGGCCGCACGGTGCGTGGGGTTGAAGCCCACCATACCCAGCACCTGGGGAAGGAAGGAAGGGGTAGATGTGGCTGGGCATACCGGTAGGTGCTAGCACAAGGGGCAACTGTTGTTAGCGTATTGTGGGCCAGAATGTAGAGAGCGCAGGTGTGAAGTAAGGAAGGAGAGAGATGGGGGAGGGCGGGGGCGTGGGAATGCTCGTCGATGAAACGGTTGTGCGCAAGGGTAACCCTTACACTGAGGCCATGCAAGCTGTGTATGTGCATGAGCCCCTGGGTACCTGGCACATTAACCAGCTGCAGCACCCACTCTGCAACGCCTGACACGGCCTCAGGGTGGTGGCACAGGTCGGTAGGGTCCAACCGCCAGGCTGCTGTCTGAAGGATACATGCAGCGACCGCTCCTGCCGCCCGCTGGGTCAATACTGCCGGGCCCCGATGGCCTTTGCTCAGTGGGCACGGCCCAAGGTGCCAAGCGCTAGGCGTCTAGCAGCGGGGGCTGCTCCCCCAACCCGCCGGTGTCACTGCCCTCTTACTCAACCGCTACTGCGTGCTGGCCGCAAATCTCTTGGGGCGGGGCTACGTTGCCCTGCCCTTGGGAGGGGCGGCGGGCGCGGGGGCCGTTGCTCATGGCTCCATCCCTGCCGTCCCTGTCTGCCTAGGCCTGGCAGCAGGAGCGCGACCCCCACATCATCCGTTTCACCTTGCATCACCGGTTTGCTAACGGCACCGTCATGCAGCTTTGTCAAGTAAGTAAGCGTCCATTGTCGGGCTGGCCAGGACACCAACCGCACCTGAAGGCAGATTACTACTCCAGCTTCTTGTGTACGAATGCAGTTGCGGGGTCTACTACTCCAGCTTCTTGTGTGTTGGGGTTGCGAGGCGCTGGGACACGTAGTTGATGAAAGCGCCCACAAGTTCCATAAGTTCGACGATCACGGCTGCAAGGCAAGCAAGGACAAAACGAACATACAGGTATGTAGCCATATTACAAGTGGGCTTCACATCGCTGACAGGACTAACCCTTGTCATATGAAGCCATCTCCGCCTCCAGCTCTGCCAACTCTCGCAAGAGCTGCGCATGCTCCTCGCGCTCCTGCAGCAGCCGCTGCTGGTCGACAGGGGCTGAATTTGCGTCCATGCATATATTAGCGTAGCGGCGATACTAGATTAGTGAACTTAGCTGGGGTTGCAAGATGTTATGTAAGAATTGTAAACTATAAACAATGGGGAAACTGGCTGTGTAGGGAACGACGGGCGGCCGGAACGCGCGCCTTCATCGGGTTGGTGCTTGCGACGGTTGCTACTTACTGGAGCTATGTCAAGGTCGTGACTTTGGGATCGCCCCGTGTGGCTACACACAGGTAGTCAAGGGCCCCTGCAGCATCACTCACGGCCCTTCCGCGGTGTCTTGCGTCCGCCCAGCGCAGCAACCGGCGCACACAAGCAGTAGACTTGCCTCCCAAAAGCGCACAGGGAGTTGCTGCGTTGCTGGAACGCGTACGTTGCTGCGGGCTGCCGGGCTCGCTGTTCTATCTGAGCCCCGTATTTGTGCGTTTGGTTGGGCAGAGCAACAAGCCAACGCTCCAAAAGCAAGGACTGCTACCGGCAAGGCCTAGCCTAGGCCGCCGTGGCACCACACCAAGTAACAATTAGCACAAACAGTCAAGTAGCACAGCAGGATACAGGGCAGGGCAACTCCATGCCATCCTTGCAGCAGCGGGCGTTACTAGGGTAGCGAAGCAGGGGAGCTCCCCTGTATCAAACCATCAACTGCGGCCCATGTGCACGTTCACAGCAGGTGCGCAGGGCAGGCATGTTAAGTGGCACCACTGCAGGGTACCGTACCGGACCCGTGAGCCGAAGCTCACCGGTAAGCATGCTGCGCAAGCACACAGCCGTTAGTTGTTTCATACTCGCTCGGTCGCCCTGTATGCCAAGCAACGGGTGGTCAGCAGGGAGCAGGCACGCTCCTCCACCCCAGCCAGTATGCCCAGTGCAGCAAAGCATCCCAGGCGCGACCGAAAGTCCACTGCCGCCCTGGTACGTGCCGCAGCTACATACATGCCCTCCGTTCGGATGCAGGAGCACCCCTGCACCTTCATCAAGGCACTGTCCCTGGAGCCTTGACCCAAGCCAACCCCCCGCCCTCCCATTCGGTGCTTTGAAACCAAATTCCTTAGTCCTCGAGTCGCATGGGCAGCACCTCAAATCCCGCCGCCTCCAGGTTCCCCTGCACCAGCTCCTTGTCCCCCACCACCACCACCGCCTGGCGCTGCGGGTGCAGCCAGCGGGCGGCGGCGGCGCCCACGTCCTCCCGCGTCACGCCCTCAATGCCCTTCTTGTAGCGGAATAGGTAGTCCTGCGCAAGGAAAAGGTGCGCACAGCAGCACATGCATGGGGTTGCGGCGCCATGCAGGAGGTGGTGCGACTGGGGCAACTAGACCCAGCGCCCGTCCCGCCAATCCCGCAACCCTGTACCAGTCCCATATTAAGACACACCACGAGGTGGGCACATGGTCCCAAACCCTGATCCCAACCCTGCTGCAGGCGCAGCAGGTCGTACGCCGTCCATAGCCGCCACTGACTACTTCCAGAACCTTCCTTTGGAAAACGCAGCACCCACCCTTAGCGCTTAGGGGCACACAGCCCGTCGCTTACAAACCCAGCACCCAACCCAGAGCCCAGCCCAAGGGAGGGGGTGCGAACAGCAGCACATGGGAGGTACGGCGCCATGCACGGGGTGGTGCAACTTGCACAAGGCCAAGCACGCCAAACTTCGTGCCAGTCCCGCACTAGGACAGAACCACGTGGGCACCTTGCTCCAGGCCCTGACCACACCCTGCTGCAGGCCCAGCAGGCCGTACACTGTCCGCAGCCTCTACTTCCAGCACCTTCCCTCAGGAACGCGGCACCCACTCTTAGCGTGTAGGGGCACCCAGCACTCTCCCCCAGAGCCCAGCCCACCTGCGGCAGGCCCAGCAGGTCGTACACCAGTATGCGCTGCAGCTGGCTTGAGGTGGAGGAGAAGTTGAATGCGAAGCTGTTGAGCGTCTCCGCCTTGGCGGCGGACAGCTCGGTGGCGGAGGGCGGCGAGGCGGCGGCGGCGGACAGCAGCGAGCGAAGCGAGCGGAGGAAGTCCCCGGGCAGGGACGTCTGGCCGGCTGCGTGCGGAGAGCAAGTCTTCAGGCAGTACGGTGGGTTTCTGTAACATGCATGCCTTCATCCTGTCGCCTATTCTCGTCCTGCAGATTGCCCAACCAGCTGTCATCATCCTGGCAGCCCTGCCAGCCTACCCCACAGCCTGCAGGAAGCCCTTGCAACACAGAACACACCCCTCGTACAGCAGCCCGCCCGCCAGACGAACAGCCACACCCATACATCCGTACCTGCCCTGGTTGGTCCCTTGCCCAGCCGGATCGCCTACCTGCCAGGAACAGCCCTGGGTGGTCCGGCGGGCTGTCCCAGCCGCCCGACACGCTGTAGGCGAGGCCCTCCTTGGAGCGCAGCGTGTCGAACAGCTGCCCGCCGAACGAGTTGAACACCGAGTCGAGCGAGTCCAGCGCGAACACGTCGGGGTCGGACAGCGAGATGCCGGGCTCAGCCGCTGCCACGGTGGCCTGGGCACGGCACAGCCGAAAGCGCAGCGTTTGAACATACTCTGGAAATGTTGATGTGCGGAGGTCACCGTCATGGTAGCAGCGTCATGAAACGGGGCGTGGGTGAGCGTGGTACAGTGGTAAGGTGTGTACAAAGGGGGCGCTCTGAGCGCGCTGTGGGAGGTGAGCACCCGGCAGCACGGACAGGTTGCGGAGGGGCCGGCTCTGCGGCAGTCATGCTCAGGTTGTCCGGCACGTGCCACGGAGACTGTGCAGCATGGCCGGCAGTGCCGTGGGCTCCAGGTGTATAGCAGCAGCAGTGGACATGGAACGGTGGGACAGCTGGCAGGGGGGCAGTGCTCTAACCTTTCTACATAAGCCGGGCAGTCCACCACAAGCCACGCCAGCAGTCGCACCCTTGGCAGGAACCCTCCCGCTCCTCCTGTCCCAGACCCCATCCATCCCCCTCCCACAGGTACCCGATGCACATGGATTCAAGTGTCACAACCCCACCTGGGTCAAGCCAGGCCGATCCACCAAGTACACCAGCGGCCGGCGAGGCGGGGCTGTATCCTCCCCCGTGTTGTCCACTCCGTCACCAACAGCAGCAGTGCCGTCCTCCCCTGGCGGGAGCAGCCCGGGCGCGGGGCCGGAGCGCGGTGGCAGGGCGGGCGGGCGGCCGCGCGGGGCGCGGGGCGGCTGTGCGGGCTGTCCTGGTGCGGGCGCCCAGTCGCCAAAGTGCTCCTCAATGAGAGCCCGGACCTGCGTAGGGTCGAAGGACCCCACCACGCCCAGCACCTGGAGGAAAGGGCACGGAGTGCACGCAGGTTGAGGTGTGGATAGAACGGCGCCGCATGCACACCAGGCGACTACCGTATTGTAAGGCACTGGCAGGCTACCGTATCCACAGCGTGTTTGCGAGCAGCCGGGCTGAAGGTAGACGTGGCGAAACGGCTGGAGGTGGGTCCAAGGTTTGTGCGCGGGATGAGGCTGGCACGGGTGCAACGTAGCCGGCCCCCAGTGCAGGGCGTTAGCCGCATCTGATGACAGCATGCACTCCTTGCAGCTCAGCACACTCTTTCGGCCTTTGAGAAGGCCCTCCCTCACCGCCGCGTCGGGCCTCTCCCACGTGGCGGCGAAGTCCCGCAGGTCAGCCACTGTGATGGCCGCCACCATGTCCTTGGTGGGCGTACGGGCGTACGGCGAGTCGCTGCCGTACAAGAGCTTGAGGATCTTGCGGCGGGCGATGGAGGAGGGCGAGTCGTTCTGGTGGTCTAGCGCGTTGAGGATCTGGGCGCGGTACAGCTCTAGCTTGTCGGTGGGCATCGCGGGGGAGCTGCGGGAAGGTGCGGGAAGGTGCGGAGGTGTGCGAGAAGCTAAGCCACGGTGAACATTGTGTTGGGGTGAAAGTGGACAGGGTACACGCCGCAGCGATCACTTGCTTCATTTGAAGGGCTGCCGGCCAACAGGACTGCGCCGTATAGTCCCGGCGTACGACAGGCCCGCCGGCTTTTCCACTCTCCCGTTTCCTTTCCTTTCCTTCCCTCTCCTCCGCCCCCGCCCCCTACCCCCACCCCCAAAGCATCTACCCCGCTACTCGTTACCACATTACACCTCTACTTGGTAGCAACACAACGCTGCTCCCCCGGCACACGTGCCACGTGTCTTACCGCACCACCTGCGCGTACAGCGCCATCACCTCGGGCAGGTCCTCCCGCAGGCAGCTCAGGTCGGCGCTGAGCGCCTGCGGCCCCGCGCCCACCTCCACGGCGGCAGCCAGCGCCTCCAGCTGCGCGTCCAGGGCGGGGCCGGGGGTGGCGGTGCTGCCTGGCGGGCAGACAGCAGGTGAGAACGTGGGTTACCGGCCACAGGTGGGTTACCAGGCACAGGTGGGTTACCGGCCACAGGTGGGTTACCGGCCACAGTTGGGTTACCGGCCACAGTTGGGTTACGCAGATGCAAGGAGGCGCATGGTGAAAGACGTCGGCCATCAGGGACAACTCGTGGCGGGTCTCGTGGGGTTCGCGGTGCTACCTGGCGGGCAGTCAGGTGTGTGAGGTGGGTAGCCAGGGCAGGTGTGATGAGGTAGAGTCAGCATGGCCCAGCGCGGAGGCTTCGCGGCACAGTAGAGGTGTAGCTGTGGGGGCAGGTCGTGAGGAGTCCTGCGACTGTGCGTACATCCATGTGCACGCTGAGCGTGCACCTCGTGGTAGCGTCTGGTTATCAGCAACGGGTGTGCCGGAGGCAGGAGGTGCGTAAGCTTTGAATCCCGGCACCGCCCCGCCTCACCGCCCGCGCGCTGCACGTAGGCCGTCAGGCTCGCCAGGCCAACCTGGATTCGAGGGCAGGGAGTGACGCAATTACTTGTTTTGCCGTTTGGGCTGAAAGCAGATGGAGCAGGGATTGCCAGGCAGATCAACACGGTAGAGGGAGGTCATGCTGTCCAGGTGCTGAACAGGCATGTCCCACACTCCGACTCCGAAGCGGACGCAATAGGAACCGTACTGGCACAGATCACCATGGCGCCGACACTCATACCAATGACTACCACGTTTGCACTGTGCCGCTGGCACACCGTCGCGTACAACCACCCACTCAGCGCTTTGTACTCTTTTATATCGTACATGGCAACATGGGGGCAAACCCAACGTCTCCAGGGGCCATACCAAACGGTCATCATGTATTATACCGTGTTGCTGGCCACGCACCTTGTCGGGCGGGCTGGCGTACTGGCCTCCCCGCATGAGCATGCTGGCGCGCACCAGCGGCACCTCGTCGTCCACCAGCAGGAACACGCGCAGCCCGTTGCGCAGCGTGAACTGGGCGGTGCGTGCGTTTGCGTGCACGTGCGCGTGTGCATGTGGGGGTGGGTGAGGGGAGCAAGAACGGGGTTGAGCGGGGGCCCATGGACTGGACGGCGGGGCGACATGGCTGCTGCTGCTGCTACAGCTACTGCCAGCTGGTGGGGTGTTACTTGTACCATGGATGGCACAACGATGTGCTGATCGAGCTGTCCAGTTGACAGTACGATGAGTGCGATGGGCCCCGATGGCGTGTCGCCGGCGTCCTTGCGCACGGGCCCAACCCTTGCACCCGTGGTTGCAGACCGCTCAATCGCGGCGATGCCGTACGGCACCATGCCAAAGACCGGACACCCCGCCCCTGGACTCGGTTGCTGCCCTCACCGTGGTGTAATTGGGCAGCTTGACCTCCCTAAGTGGTGGGAATTCCGTGGGCAGTGGCGGCAGCGAGCTGAGCGCCTCCACCCCTGTGAACCGCACAGCCGGGGCGGCGGCCTGGGGCGTAGCTGGACCCACGGTGGTGGCAGAGACCGCTGCCAGCACAGCAGCTGCTGCGGCTGTTGGTACTGCTGGTGTGCTGGCTGTGGAGGCGAGGGATGCTGCCGCCTGGGGCACCCCGGGGCTGGTCAGCACCAGGCACGTGGCTAAGGCAGCTGCGAGGGGGCGGCAAGACCACCACGGCCCCTTGTCCTGCTGCTGACGGTGCCGCAGCTGCTGCTGCTGCTGCTGCTGCCCTACGCCATCGTGACGTGCTACAAGAGACGGTGTGTCGCTGTTGGGAGGGGGAGTGGCACTAGCTTCAGAGTGCTGGGGGGCGAGCGCGGCTGGCGTGGAAACAGTTGTGAGGTGGCGTGCCTGCGAGGCGTAGCAGCTGCTGCAGCTGGTCGCAAGGCTGGGTCGCAAGGCGCCGAGACGGGGGCTGCGGTGTTTCCGCAGCTGTTGCTGAGGCCAGGAAGCCCGGTGGCTTTGGTGCAAAGCGTGCAGCTGCATGGGCGCGTGCCGGTTGCCAGGTGTCGCGGTATGTGGTGTCGCGTGTCCGCGCGGTCCCAGGCCCAGGCACCAGCTTTCTATTCAATAGACGGCGCCCTGTCTTTACATGCGTTGATGTTCCGTCGTGTGGCAAAAGTTCAGGATGGACAGAGTCTGTAAACGTGAACCCCTGGGGCAGGCCTACTCAGTGTCCTGGCATTAGTGCACTGGGCAGTGAAAAATACACAAAGCTTTATTTGTGCTTCTGTGATCTTGGTGGACCCTGAGCTCAGCTTGCTGCATTACGCTCCCTCGTCCCGTATCACCGGGGAACCAACATAACCACCGTGGGACTGACCGCAAGCAACATAATGCCGGGCAAACGTAATCCCACACAGGGAATGCGGCAGCGATTTCGGGATTATCCCCGCGCCTTGCGTCATAGGGGCGGGCGTGGCTCGCTGTTGCGCGCTCAGTGCTACTTTACGCCGTGCAGAGTGGCAATAGCAACAATCAAGCTCCAGAGCTGTTAGAATACACAATACTGCACCCAGCTTCTTGCACAGTGCCCAGCTGTACTCAAGGCGTAAACTGGTGACGCGATGACATTTGGGCGCCTGGGTAGTGGGGGCAGGACCGACAGCCTTGGGCCCGGCCCGGCCGACGGGCATGCACGAACGGATAGCCAGACGGATGGGCACGGGCAAGGGCATGGCCATGGGCACCGCGGCCCGCAGCCGTATGTCCCGACGCAGCAGGACATGGACGCACTGAAGGCAGCCATGCCCGCAGACGCAGACGAGGTGGGCCACGACGGAGACCGGCCAAGCGGGCTTCTAAACGCCTCCTTCCCATCGAGACGCATTACCATTGCACTTGCAGCTTTGCATTCAGTGCGCTGGGCATGCGGAGGCGTCCCGTGCGCTCCGCACGGTGTGCCTGCGCGCTGACCCACGTGCCTTAACACGTGGTGTGCGGATAACGGGGCACCAGCACAGCAACACTCTTTCCGTCCAGCGCCCGTATTTCCTCACTACACAGCCGTTTGAGCGTGTCTACTGTGATAATTCAAGCGTCGCCCTCCATGCTCCATTAGAGATGGCCAGCCACCGGCGACGCCCGCTGAGGACCGTGTCTCTGTGTCCTTTCCCCCCATTCCAATACGGGCAGGTGCTGAGGGGCGCGCTGGAGGAGGGGCTCACACCCTCGCTGCTGTCACGGTAGGCAACGGGAGTGGGGCGCGATAGAAAGATACGCCGCAGCAGTCTGTTCCTCTCCTCGGAGCGGATGGACGGGATTGCTGCACGTCGGCGTGCGGCCGCTGAGTGACACAGCCTTTTAAGCAAGGTGCACAGCCTGAAGGTATTCTGTTCAAATTTCGAAATCTGCTGCAGGTTCTGCTGCCGTTAGTACCTGCGGGCGTGCCTCAACGCCAACCAAAGTGGCGGGGTATGCGAACGGCTGCTGTGCACCCCCTTCAGGTGGCTGGTGGCGCGCAAGGGCGACGTCAAGGCTGCGGAGGTGGCGCTGGGGAAGCACGTGGACTGGCGGAGAGGGGAGGGACGGCCGCGCTCCGAGGACGCCCCCGGCATACGCACGCACCTGGAGCACAAGAAGGTGTACACGGCGGCGCGCGTGTGCACGTTCGATCTCATCTGCGTGCTTGCTCCAGGTTGATACACAATGAACCATGAGTTTCGACGGGTTGAAAATGTATATTTGATCCCTCTGTGTCTCCCGGCGTCTCCCAGGTGTTCGTGCAGGGCCTGGACCGCAGCGGGCGGCCCATCGTGGTTGGGGTGGGCTCCCGCCACCTCAAGTTCAAGACCAAGGAGGAGGCGCGCAACTTCTGCATCTACGCGCTGGACACGGCGGTGGCCGTCGGGTGGGTGTGCTTGCCTCACACGTTACACCACGGTGTGCTGTCTTGGTGTGGTGGGTGGCTTAAGGCTGTCAGGGCCGCTGCGTGCGGTGAGGGGCGCTGCACAGGGATGCGGTCGAGTTGCCGGAAAAACGGAAATGGGCCCTTTTGCTGGCCGGTGGAGCATGGAAAGCCCTGGGGTGCGTGGGTTTCGGAGAGACGGGGTCCGCGGCAGACGGCAAGGTACAGGTACGTAGTTCGGAGTACAGGACTGCCGGAGTACAGCTGTACAGAGGCATACATGAGACGTACGTACATGCAAGGGACGGACACCCGCTCGGCGACGCCTGCCAAAGTGAGCTGTGGTGACAGCAAAGCCTTGGCCCCTTGGCGCCGCCCAGCCCAGCCCTGTATTCTGCGCAGGGGAGCAAGAGTCGCAGGAGGGTCAGGGGAGTCCCCTGGTCCCGCTTGGCGCTTCCCGGTGCTGCTTCCCTCGGCACCCTCCACCCGTTCGCATGTACTCTCTGACTCGCGTGGTGTGCACTCTAATCCGCGTGTTGTGCTACGTCTGTGTGTACGTAGGCTGCGTCTGTTTTGTAAGCGTCTACGGCATCCTTTCCACCCATCCCAACCCACCCCACAGGAACGCGCACGAGGAGTGGGACGGGAAGCTCACAGGGCTATTCGACCTTCGGAGTAAGTCCGTGGTACCGTATCGTGTGCCCCCATGTGGCCGGTGTCCGCTCCCCCTGTTGCACTCCGCCCAGTGCACGGCTGCCGGTATTCGAGTCCGGTACCTGCCCTTCGCAGCACCCCGCCACTACCCCCATGTTCTGTGGCCCCCTAGCCGTCCTCGCTCACAGCTGTGCCTTGCAAAGCGCCCTATTGGCACACGAGCGCAAACGGAGGTACATCGGGCACCGCAGCGCAAGCTCTGACTGCCTCTTCCCGCACTCGCTTACCAGTAGTGCCCCATCATGGCAACACGTACAGCATCTTGAAGGCATTGTGTCACCCGCCGCTTCGTTCCTTTCTTTCTGGCCCCAGACCTGGGCATCAAGAATGCCGACCTGACAGCGCTGCAAGCCATGTTCGAGCTGCTGCAGGTGGGTGTGGGTTAGCACCGTGTAACCAGTAACCCATGCGCAACTGTAAGGACTAAGGCACTGTACGGCATGTCGGTGAGGAGCGAGTACGGCAGCACCGCTGCAGGCCACGGTGCCGCACGTGTCATGCACGCATGCAGGCGCATCAACCCGAAGTGGAAGATGCAACGGTGCCAAGCACACGCAACAACACAAAGCCCAACAAATGCAGGCGCACTACCCCGAGCGGTTGGGTCGGTTGTACCTGTACGAGGCGCCCATGATCTTCTACGGCATGTGGAAGGTGGTCTCGCCGTTCGTGAGTGGGGCCACCAGGGAGGGGAACGCGTGGGTACAGTTGTTGCAGTGGTGGTGATGCCAAGGCTTGGGGGGCGGGGGGTTAACCGCAAAGCTGCAAAGGGGAATCGGAAACAGTCGGCCTGCATAGAGCGAGGTTAGCGGGGGGGGGGAGGCAGGAGTAAGCAGCATGGTGCGAGAGGGTTTGGCGGCGCGGGTAGCGAGGCGCGGGCCTGTGCGGGGCAGCCCTCGCGGAAGCGGGCTGGGGAGTTGTGGGGGATACATATCCACAGAATCGTTCAATCTTGCCCTCTCGTCCTTCCTTTGCCAGGTTGACCCGGTGACAAAGACCAAAATCAACTTCATCTTTGCCAAGAACGCGCACGACGAGCTGGAGAAGGTGTTTGACCTCAAGGTGCGTGAGGCTTTTTGACGTACGTGATGGCTACCGCAGGATGTGTACTGGCCAGTCTGGCCGCAGTGGAGGATGGTGAGTAGCGGCTGCGGTGCGGGATGTAGGCAGGATAAACCTGACCTCAAGGTGAGCACGGCTTGATGCATGTGGTGGCTGCCGCAGTGGAGGATGTAGTCTGGCCAGCCTAAGCACGTGCCGTGCCGTGTGACTCATGCACGTGATGGCTGCCGCACTTGGCGGTATACAACTGCCACAGTGAGGTCGTATACCCAAGCGTGCGTGCGGGAGCCGTTGATGATTTGCGACCCCCTGGAGGGCCGCCCACCGACCTTCTGCCCATGTGTACGGGGCATCCCAATGCCCTTCCAAGCCCTCATAACCCACACGCCTCCTTTCACTCTGCACCAGCGGTTCCACTGGTCCTTGACGTTTCACGCGGTTTCATCTCTTTTGACCCATACCCCTCCACCGCTCCCCCACAGCTGCTCCCTCGGGAGCTGGGCGGCGAAGGTGACTGGCTGCCGCTGGAGGAGGCGCACGCGGAGGCGCTGAGCAAGGGGGCGGAGCGCGCGGCGGCCAGGGCGGCGGCAGCGGCGGGAGGGGCAGCGGCGGGAGGGGCGGGAGGGCCAGCGGCGGCGGGAGAGGTGGGAGGAGCGAAGCAGGAGGGGTCAGCGGCGGCGGGCGGGGTGGGAGGGGCGAAGGGCGAGGGGTCAGCGGCGGCGGCAGACGGTGCGGCGCTGGCAACGGCGGCGAATGGGCCAGCGGCGGCGAACGGGTCAGCGGTGGCGGCGGCGACAGGGACGTCCGGATAGAATGTCCGTTGCAGCAGAGGCAGCGGAGGAGCAGTGGGTGTGCTTTGTACGGCAGTAGGCAGGCAGCAAGTTGCAGGACGTGATGGGGCTGTGGGTGCGCGTGCAGTGTGCGTTGTGGGGGTGCAACGGGCTGCAGCCTTCCGGGGTGCTCACGGGCCGCTGCTCCGCTGAGCGCACTTGCGCCACATGGGACACTGCTGTTGCGCATTCACGATGTTGTGGGGCTTGGGGCGGATGGAGTGATGTGCGCTGGGGAATCATGTGGTAGGACTTTTTGCGTCCAGGGTACAGCACCCCAAAAGCGAACGAGCGAACGTGGGCAGTGTTATTGCGTGCACTTCACCCACTGCTGCTTGAGCGAGCGACCCTATTGTTTGCAACGTCATACATGCCTTTGTAGTTATTGGTATTGGACGTGCTTGACGAAGGCGGGTACTCTGTTTACACACAAGACTCTGGCACTGAAGATTGGCGTTCTTGAGTGAGTGTCCCTACACTCAGTTGCAGTTGGCTGCCATCTCGCACGGTTGCGACAACTGCTCGTGTGGGGTGTTAGCCGGCTCTGCCATGTCATGGGGTTTGGTCACATGCGGCGATGCGGGTGCGGTGGGGTTGGCGCTGGGGTTTGGCGCAGTCTGGCACGGCACTGCGAAGTGCTCTGTACAGCAGGATACAGCAGACCAAGACGCTCTGCCTCCTGGGCCCTACTTGGCCGTGCATGGGCACCCGAGACCCGACCCCTGCTATCCTGGTGAGCGGCGTTTTCCGAGGCCCCAGCCTGCGGTAGAAAGGGTGGAAGGGTCTGCAATGGGTGGGGTTCATTGGTGCCTGTATGGCATTCGGTATGTGTGGTCTGTGCGGGTAATAAGCGCACGGACCCCTGCACGCACATGCGTGCATGTCTCCCCTGGTGCATGTGACCAATTGCAGGTAAGGAGCTTGGCAGGGCCCTGGTCTTTATCACATATGTGCTTGATGCTTGAGCAACACGAGGCCTGCAGCTCTGGGCTGCCTTGCGGCTACGCCTTTGTCGTGTGTCATTAGCTAGCGCCTCGTGTGATATGAGTCGGTGGCGCAAGCAAGGAGTAAGAATGCCAGGATGCGCGCGCTCGCGCTCGAACGGACCCTGCCTCCATGATATGGACGCGCAATGGGCGACGTCACTGCTTCATACTATTTTTAAGGCCCTGTGTGGATAAGGCCTCGTCGTTCGTTCACTCTTGCCCACTCTGTGCCCACTCCTGATAAAAAAACGTTATCCCCACTGTTGTAGCGCAGATCCTCTCATGAACCTCGCATGCGATCGTTAGTGGGTTGGCAGCAGGCCCTCGCAGCGGGGTTCGGACGGGGTGGCGCGGCAGCAGGAAATCTCTGTCTCGAGAGCAGTGAAGCCAAGATGCATCTTTGCAGTGAACAGCCATGTGCGCGTATTGAAAGGCGCAAAGCGCCTCCTACACATACACCACTTTCGTCTGCGGGGTTACCTAGGAACAGCTTTATGGCGGTGGGGTCTGACAGCCGGTGTGATCTATATGTCACTGGGATGGACCGGTCCCGGGCCTGACGCAAAAATTAAATAAAACAATGTTTACTTTCATGTGTGTAGGGGCCGCTTGAGTTTGATGACGTGAAACACATACAACCCCTTCGCTTTCATGTTCGCGTTCCGGGTGGGGAGGTTCACGGTTGGGTGGTTACGCCGTGTGGCACTAAAACATTGGTGCCGTTTTCCTCTTACAGTCGAACGTGCGAGCCTTAGCCGTTTGCATATAAGAGCCCTGCTTGCTCCTGATTGCAACAGTGTATAGTGATTGGCTCGTCTGTTTCAAACCGGGGGCACGTCGCGTGCAAGATCTGACACGTGCGTGTGGGCAGGAGTTCCGAAATGGCGCAGCGGCGTGTGCTGCTCCTGGCTGCGTGCCTCGTCTGCGTGGCAGCTTTTGCTAATGGCTGCATTTATAAGTTTGGAAGTTCACCGGACTCGCTGGTGAGATTGCTTCCATGGACGGTTGGCTGCAAAGTATTATTACTAGCGCGTCGGGCAAATAACTCACACAGCCAGCAATACGCCACATAGATTAACTACTTTAAATACTTTGTATAGCATTCCGTCATTGCTTGCGTTGTGAGCAAGTTGCGCGCCACATCCGGTCGCCGGCGCGAAATGCGTAATACTGCCTTTCAGACAGACTAGCTTCTTAACCTTGCGGCATTTAAGCTCTGTCCCCCTTTCATCTGCTGATACAGGAACCTCCTAAGCAGGGATCTTCGTGGAACCACGGTGGGTAGGCGCAGTCTTGCGCAACCCCTGCTGTTAGGCCCCAGCGCACACAGCTGCCGGTAGTTACAACACGCTTGCGGTTCGTGCCTCTGTAGCATGCACCTGCCTCCCTGCCATGCATATAGGCGCATGCAGTCAGACTAGGGCAAGAGTGATGCGTGCCAATGCGTGCTACACACCCCTCCCCTCACCATTCCACTCCGCTGCCGCAGCCTTCCTGGGCGCTAACTGGAACGGCGTGGACGGTGCCGGCAACCCCTGGCAGTGCCTCACGGGCAACCGCCAGTCACCCATCAACCTGCCCTCCCTGAGCGAGCTGGGTAAGCTGCACGCAACTGCCTGTTGGACGCGACAGGGCGCCCACCTTCCATGCAAGCCTGGGTGCGTTTGAAGCTGCACCGGTACGCTTCAGCCATGTTCATTGTTCACGGTCCGATTGGTTTGGTGCGTCTGAAGCGCTGCGTGCAGGCTTGCTGATGCGCTGACCCACACTGGCGTCTGACCATCACTGCGTCCTCCTTCCCTGCCGCAGCCAACTCGCAAGTGCCCAGCAACTTCCAGACTCAGTGGACCTTCCCCAACCTGCTGTCCGACGGATCCAACGTTGAGGTCAGTCATGGGCGACACGCCCCGCAGCTTTGTGCATGGCCGCCGGTGGAGGCACTGCTGCTTTGCACCGCCACCACCACTAATCATGTAGCATCCGCCATACCGTTGCGTCAATAATGACGCCCAACGTACACCTGCTGCATGCCTGCCTGCACCACTGCTTCATCTCCATCCTTGCATCAGCCCCACCGCACCACCGCCCTTCCGCCAGCAGCTCGTGCTGCGCGCCTTGTGCCTTGTGCTGATCCTCGCGGCCTCGCGCCGTGCCACGTGTGCAGGTGATCAACAACGGCCACGTGATCCAGGTGGAGTGGCTGTACAACTACCCTGCGGACGTCAAGATCGCAGCTCCAGGTGAGTGTGGTAGGATGCGGTGATGGGAGGTATAAACGCATGTTCCAAAGCAGAGGTAAGAGTCCCAGGTGCGTCAGGGCGGGCCAAGTGGGGCAGGAGCACCCGCACGCGTGTGCGTCACCACCCGCACGCGCATGCGTCACCATGTGCGGATGAAGCATTACCTGTCGGGCGCGTTTGAGATGCGTGACGCGCGCCGTCGGACAGCTTAGCAGTGTAGAAAACCTAAACGTTTGCACAAGCTTGTTGGAGCATTCGCTGGCACAGCTGCCACTGCACCCCCTGCCCCTTGCCTCTCGGCCGGATCCTCGCTCGCTGCTGTCTCATGCTGCTCCCCAACAACCCCAGTGACACGCGCCAACCCCCGCCTCCCCCGCGCCTCCCGCCCCCGCCCCCCCCCACCCCCCCGTCGCAGCCAACGCCGGCCCCTCCACCCCCATCACCGAGGTGCTCAACATGGCGCCCGGCACCCCGGCGCAGAACGTGACCGCCGTGCCCCTGCAGTTCCACTTCCACGCCCACTCGGAGCACACCCTCAACGGTGAGGACGGGGGGAGGGGCAGGGGCCGTGGAGGACGGGGGAGTCGAGTCGAGACATGCACTGCAACCAGCTCGCGCGTCTTTGCCTGCTTGCCTGAGCTAGTCGATTGCAGTGCAGCGACCCCGGGAGCGGGGATAAAGGACCGGACGGGAGGACGGGCGGGACGGGATGCAACGGCGGTGGGACGTGCACTAACCTACGCTCACGCATTTGTGCGCCTGGCAGCCCCGCACAACAAGTGCACCCGCGTGACTAGCCCCGCGCGGCCGTGGATTAGCTCACGTGCACTCGCTTGACCCTTGATGCGAACTCCAGGCCGCCAGTTCCCGCTGGAGCTGCACGTGGTGCACCGCATCACCGACCCCGCGCTGCCCCCTACGCTAACACACATGCGCACATTGCTTAACACACGTGCCCCAGGCCGCCAGTTCCCGCTGGAGCTGCACGTGGTGCACCGCATCACCGACCCCGCGCTGCCCGCCTGCGCCGGCGGCTGCTTCAGCGTGCTGGGCATCCTGTTCGAGCTGGTCAACGGCCCCGACAACCCCAACCTGTTCGCCATCCTGGCCAACCTGCCCCTGCGCGAGGGGGTGAGTGCTGCAGCTGCACCTACTGCAATTAGTACTCGCCCCCTGCAGCGTAATCCACATGGGGTGCATATGGCATCAAGGGCAGTGAGTGAACATAGAGCGGGGAGAGTAGATGGGCCCGGGGCTCCTACGCTCAGCTGGCCTGCCGTCAGCGGCAGCTGTGTGCCTGCCTGAAGCAGTCTTAACACGGTGGCACCTGCATTCAGTTCCCGCTTCATGTGACACGTGCGTTGGCGTCACGGCCCTGCCTCCCCAGTCGTCCCTGCGGTTTGGTCCGCCCCGCTCCCGACTAGCACCACCCCACACCCCGACACACACCGCCCCACAAACACCTGTCACCGTCCGGTGCGCCACCAACGGCAATGTCGTCCCTCCGTCCCGCGCCTCCGCAGGAGATCCGCCGCCTGCCCGCCGGCTCCGTCATCCCGCTGGGCGACATGCTGCCCCCGCTCAGCCAGCGCGACTACGTCACGTACGAGGGCTCCCTGACCACGCCCCCCTG
>QAXN01000414.1:11066-21209 GCA_004335795.1 Chlamydomonas sp. 3222
CCACGTGCGTTGCTCATGTGCGCACCGCATACGCACGGTCACAGGCGGTTTCGCGAGCTCCACTGCACGAGTGTGCGTTGGCTCGTAACTGCTCGGAACCACACGGAGTCCTGCACGTGGTTGGAACAGTTGTAGAGCCGTCGAATGCTGGTTGCACGGTTGGTATGCATCGTTGTGTGTAGCTGCATGTGGCCGGCCTACGAGTGCAAGCGACTGCAACATGGGGCAGCATGAAGTTTGTGGGATACTGGTATTCTGCTTGAGGCAGGCTAGATGGCGCTCCAGTAGTGCAAGGGATACTTTGTGATAGGTCTATCTGTGGCAGCGTGGGCACGCAGGCAGGGGCTACGGTGCCGCGAACGGACCCATGGGTCGTAGCCATGCGCATGCTCTACTACAGAGCTACAAGCTCTTCTGCTAATATGATAACAAGGCGTACGCCCACGATACGGCATTCAGCCTACCGGTATGGACGCCTGTCGGCACTTACTGGGCCACAGGCCCTCAGCTAGCTGCGGTACTCACTGCTGCTGCCATCAAGGTAGATGTGCGAGGGCATGCACTCGCGCATCACACACCCCATGGCGCTATGCTTGGCTATGTTGAAAGCCTACGAGGGCGACAATACTACTGATCCACGGCAGACACGGCTTCCGTAAAGGCTGGCTCAGTACACCACGGCAAGGCATAACTAGTAACTTTGGCGCCCGCGAGAAGCATCCCTATGCCACACCGGGTGTAGCACCTCCACACGCATCTTCCACCTGCTTCCACACACACCTGCAGCGCCGGTGCAGGCCCACACCATGGGAGGCCTGGCCCACTGCCCACACTGTGCGGCTACGGACGAAGACGAGCTATCTGACGTTGTAGCTACAGGACTGCGTCCTTGGCGGATGGATATGCGCCACGATGCACGCACGCCGCTCGCTATGCACACCAGGCCACGCGAGGCCTGCGGAGGTGCGGCAACAGGTACAGGGCACCTCCTCACCCGATTGGCGCCATTGTGACGCACGCAGGATGTACACAACAAATCTCCAGCAAAGCCATAAGCTCTGCTACCAGTATGTCCGTTCGCCTCGCATACAGCACATGTACATGCACGCCCCCGAAGCGAATGCACTTTTCATGCAAAGCTAGCCGTTGTGCGAATGGCCGGGCTGCCGCTTGCACGCCCGAAGATAACACTGCCATGTGCCTTGATCCACAGGTCCGTACACTCTGTCAGCGCACCTGCGCTGCCCAACACAAAACAACGCGAATGGCCGTACGGCATGTGACGTGGCCATGCATGCTGTTGCATGTCATCGTTACGAGACCAAATCAACGCAACGCTTTTCAGTACTCTATCCGATGGAACGACCGGCCCTGGTCCCACTTCTTGGCAACTGTTTCGATGTAGGTCTCTAGGGGTACGGCGTACGGCCGGTCCTCCTTCTTCGGTTTGTACCGCATGAGTTCGCCGTACGCTTGCAGCAGTCGCAGCCAATAGCAGGAGCGCGCCCGCTTTGACAGGTAGCGGACCGCTATTTCCTGGCCTGCTGCCGCCAACTCCTCGGCCTGCACATCAAGAGGCACAGGAGGGCGAAAGGCGTGCGTGTAGCCCATCGATACACATGTGTGCGTGTCAGCGTTACCAGAGCTCTACTCAGTCAAGGCACCGTGCGCTTGCTCACCCCACTGCTTTGCAACATCAAACGCCACATTGTGATTGCCACTGGTGGCGCGCGGTGATCTGCCACATCATTCGCGTGCGCGGCTGGCAGCAGACAGGGCACGGTGATTGCAGGCACGTCGGAGACTGGCTATCTGGCCCACCTTGGCGTCATTGGTCTGCGCCCAGCGCATGGCCTCCAGCACGTCCTCCGGCCCTCCGCCCTGCTTCCACACAGGCACGTAATGCCTGCGCATGTCGACGAGGTACAGAAATCGTGATGAGAGGACTGGAACAGGGACGCTGTGAGCCGACTGAGTGGAGCTGATAGGTGTGTGCTGGCCACAGGCTGTACGGCGCGCAGTGTCCTAAGACCCGAAAGATGAGTACCAAAGCTGGGTTGCATCGCAGAAATGCTGACGAAGTGAAGGGAACCCGTCGTAAGGGGCCCTAGGTGCAAGATGGCAGTGCAGGGCGACGGCTTCACCAGCTTCCTCGGCCGCCGCCCGCCCCCTCCTCCCGTGCTCCCTCCCCTGGCCTCACTTGTATGGCTTGAGCAGGTGGTGGTAGAAGGAGGTGTACCCGCTGTCCTCCTTGAGCACCAGCGAGCGCAGCGGCAGCAGCTGCTCCAGCCGGGAGGACAGCGCCTGGCCGTCCAGCTGCGGGGAGCAGGGGCCCCGGGGAGCAGGGGACACGGGGAGCAGGGGACACGGGGCAGGGCGGGCCGGTTGTACGAGTGCGCACGTGGATGCGAGCTAGGTACCGCACAGACATGCAACACACCGTTGCAGGACGCTGTATGGAACAAGGCACAGGGCAAGTGCAGCTGCCAACAGGGCAAGAACAGGGCAAGGCAGCGGTGTCCAGGCTACAGGTCGCAGCCCCCAGATGCCCGTGGACCGGCTGGACGCCTCACGTGCAGCAGGTACTTGTACTCTGCGTGCTTGGCCAGGGACACTCGCGGGCCGCTCTTGACGTCAATGATGGTGGGGTGGTGGCGCTCCGCCCAGTCCATGAAGTGGGCCCGCACGTGGCACGTCAGCGTGGTGGGGCTGTCCTGTGCGGATGAGGAGGGCAGGGGGGTAGCATGGAGGGGGACCAGCATGGGCCATGGGTGCCTGGCATGCGGCCAGGAGGGGACTGCCTTGCGGTGGCTCCATGGCCATCGCACGCCATACCGTTGCCGTACGGCTGGCACGCGGTGGTGAATGGGGCGGCAAGTCGAGGAGAACTGAGTTACTAACAAGTGGGTAGACTCTACAACTTGGAGTGCGACTTGGCGTGGCAGTGCATGTACGTTGCGCCGTCCACTGCATGCGTGCTGTTCACTTCTCCTCATGCCATACGGTCATAGGCTATAGCCAGCCCACCTGCTTGCATATGCGGCGCTTGTTTGCCCCTAGCCTCAGCGTGGAGGTGGCGTTGGGGTGCAGGTAGCGGTAGTACTTGGAGAACCTGTTGCGCGGAGGTGGTGCAAGGGACGAGGATCCGCGGGTGTTGGCAAGATGGGCCGTTGAGGACGATTGTAAGGTAGGCCGTCACCAAGCTGGTACACCCCTGTGCACAGGAGTCGAGTGCGCCAGCGTGTGCCGTGAGGCGGCCACCAGCGTGTGCCGTGAGGCGGCCACCAGGCAGGCGAACATGGATGGCGCTGGGCGGTCTGGCCTCCCAGCACCGCGAGATGGAACGCGGAACAGGGTATGCACGTAGAGGGTGGCCGCCTGAGCGCATAATGGAGCACTGCCCCAGACCCACCGGCCAAACACAATGGGTTTCTTCTTGTCCCATGGGTACTGCTGGTTTGCCGCCTCCACGCTGGGGCCCAGGTACTTCTGGGTGTACTTCTTGGTGTAGAAGTGGAAGATCTGGGAATGTGCGTGGACCAATGGTTTGACGAGCAGGTGGATGGATGGGACGTACACCAGCGATGTGAGCACGTGCGCGGCTGTCCATGCCAGCGTTATGCACTGGGCCCCCCCTTTGTGTCCCCCAGCGTCCCAGGACTACCCACTGTTACGGCGCGCGCGCTGGTTGCCAACCCCAACACCCAGGGAGGTAGCTTTGCCCTTCAATGCCTAGCAACCGTGCACTGGTGTACAAGGTAAAGGCGTGGCCTGCATGGCGGTGGCTCTCCAGCAGCCCCCAGCCCAGCGGTTCTCGACCAAGGGAGGCACAGAGCTGCTTCCGGACCGCAGGATGCCACGCCTCATGGAATTCTCCCCGCCCAGCCATATGCCCTACACCTCCCACCACACAGCAAGTAGTAATGCCCCGGTGCCTTACCTACCGGTATTTGTATATCAGCGTGCTCTTTGCTGGAGCAGAACCGCATGACGGGGGGTATGAGCCCCGGCTGCTGCGCCTGCGTCAGCACCAGCGGCCGGTCCGAGCTGGCCACCACAAACTCCAAGTCGGGTATGAGCTTGCCGTACTGCCGCGTGAGGTCCATCATGACCAGCATGTACGTGAACAGGATGTTGCAGTGGTGCCCCAGGCCATGAAGCTTTGGCTCGTCAATAATGTATGGGACGCCGCCGTAAAAGGCCAGCGTGACCCCTTTCTGGCCCCCGCTCGTTGTGTATCTTGCCGTGGCTAGGTCGACCGCCTCCCGGGATATGCCCGTGTCTTTCCAGTGCCGCAGGTCGGCTGTTATGCCATCATAAAGCTCAGTTAGTGTGTCGCAGTACTGGAGCTGGTCATTGATTGGGTATGTAACGTTTCCAATGTAGTAGTCGAGGCCAGGGCGCACGGCGATGGCCGGCAGCAGCAGGCTGGCGGCAGCGGCAGCGGCAAACACCGCCAGCACGAGATGCCGTGGCCCCCCTGTCGCCACGTGGCGGCTCAGCGTCATCAAGCGACGCGTTAGGACGCTGCCGTCAGTGACCTTGGCCCCAGCCGGGCATCGTCATGTCCGCGGCAAAGGTGTAGCTCCACGAGAACGATCACCCCGGATCGAAGTTCATACTCGTCTATTGCAAATTCATGCCTGTTATTGTTACAACGATGTTCAGCGCACGTCAATCGCCGGCTTCAGGACGGGCTGTTACAGTCAAGGCGCCTGGAACCCTTGCTTTCAGTGTCTACAGCAGTGCAGATGAGTAAGCTAGTCTCCTTGTTAAATATGTTAGACTGGTCGTGGCGCACGCCGCAGGAGACCTTGGTACACACAGACTCGAAAGGGTTGGGAGCCGCAGTATTGATCGTATATGCAATCACTACGCATACAAATGCGCCATGTGGTCAGTTTGAACGTATCTTGGTCCGTAAGTGTGCTGAACGACCAACTGTGCCCGCCCGTACTCGCAACACCCCCGCAGGCCCTGCATTCTGGGTCGGCAGCTCTGCTTGGGGCCTCTGCACGCGCATGCAGTACCTGTGGGCTAAACCATGGGCTCCAATCCAGGATAAGGAGGTGTAGGACTGGGCAACAGGTGGCGGAGCCTGAGCTGTAGCACCTGAGGGCTGAGGCGTGCTTCCCTGCACAACCAAGCAAGGCAGAGCAAGGCACCGCACCTCGGGCGAGGTTCCAGTCCTCCTCATCCGTCTGTGTAGTCTGCCCGGATCCATGGAGAAGGCGCGTTGGTGGGCTGTGGCTATCAGTGGGTCTGCGGGTGATGAGCCGCCAGCTGCGGAGGTCACATAAGCTGCTGGCATACGCAAGCCGCCACGTTACAGACCCATCCAGGCCCTCGACCGCAACACACACACCACTGCGTCATGCCCTCCCTGCCGCGCCCCCTCCGGCCCCTGCCCCCAGCCCCCTGGCCACCGCCACCGCCGACGTGCCGCACAGCCCGTACACCCCCACCAGCGTGTGAGCCGCCTCAAATACCTGCGGCTTGTGGCTCACCACCAGGTACTGCGCACCCAACGGCGCCGGCAGCCTTCCGCCCTGGCCCGCCCCTGCCCCCGCCCCGGCCCCCGCCCCCACACCCGACACCCCTCCAACAGCATGCGGCGCCTTCCTACTCATGCCGTCCCTCAAAGCGGGGCCGCGTTCGCCTGCATCTCCGCTCCCCAGGGTGGTGTCAGCTGCGTGCCCAAGAGCTGCGGCAGCAGGAGCATCCGCACTGTGCGTAGTTGGGGTGACGGAAGTTAGAGCGCTTGTGGCGGTTGCGGTGAGCAGGTAGTTGGCCACGCGGCTGGCGGCGAGGGTGTCCAGCGCGCAGTCGATCTCGTCGAAGAAGTAGAAGGGCGAGGGGGCCACCGCCTGGGTCAGGGGGCCAGGGGGAGCGGGTGCCAGCAGGGGCCGTGGGGTGTGCTGCCAAGCCATGGCCGCTGCAAGTCCCAGAATGCTGTCGCGGGCTACTGTACGAGTCACTGGCGAGAGGCATGCAGACGAAGTATGAGATGATGCCACACCGTTCGCTGGGATGCAATAAGGTGCACTGGGGTTGCAAGACAGCCGCATGCACCACCTCGTTGTGCTATGAGACGCTGCGATGCCGCGTACGCCTTCTGCTGGCACATCGCAACCCAATGCAGGTGCATACCTGCAGCGCCAGCGACAGCGCCAGGCTAGCCAGCGCCTGCTGCCCGCCGCTCAGCGCCTGGAACGAGCGCCAGCGGTGCGCGTCAGGGCTGCGGATGGGCGGGCAGGGGCAGGAGGAAGGGGAGGAGGCGTGTTGGGGTAGGTCACGAGGTGACAGGTGTGGGGGGCAGCATGCGGGGGGCGGTGGTGGTAAAGGGGCAATATTTAAACGGTCTACAAAGTCGACGACTGTTGATGAAAACCACGCGGAAGATATGGTGCTGGAAAAACTGCATACGGGCTACCAGCGCCCCTGCACTCACGGCGCACTGTGCGGCGCTTCCGTGCTGTCGCAACACCACAACGTTACCACCACTCACCGCACTTCCAGGCTGGCTCCGTGCAGGAACATGAGCTGCCGGTCAGGCGTGTACGTCAGCACGGCGTCACCCGCACCAGCCGTCAGGTCGCCGTACACGCGGCCCAGGTGACGGTTGACGGTTGCCAGGGCATGCGACAGGCGCGCGAAGCGGGCGGCCTGCAGCTCCTCCCGCGCCGCCGCCGCGTCGTCCAGCTGCCGCTGCAGCTCCGCCTGCTGCACGGCGGCAGCCTCCAACTCCCGCGCCGCGTCAACGTCCTCCTGTGGCAGGGAACACGGCGACAAACGCTCACCGTACACGTGGGCTTCCATGAATCCTTGGGTGCTTAATGACCCACGTTGACGACCCTTTTGCTTTCAATGCTCAGCAGCTATTGCCGGCCATGTGGAACGCTTTGGGTATGCATGCATGCCAAGAGACTGCCAGCGTCGTTGTCGTATACACACAGCACAGCTTCACAATGCTGTACAGCGCCCCACCCCCACCTGGAGTGCCCCGGGGTCGATGCTGGCCCTCTCGGCCTGCAGCCGCGCCTCCTCCGCCGCCACCGCCTCCGCCTCCGCCTCCAGCTTGACCCTCAGCGCCTCCACGCCGTCGCCACCTTCCTGCCCCCTCCCTTTCCCGACTCTCTGCTGCTGCTCCGCTCCGCCACGCCCTGAGCCCCCCTTCCTGCCCCCACGACGGCTAGGCCCCCCTGACCGGCCACGGGCTGCTTTGGCGCCCCTGCCACTGGTGCCACTATCACTGCTGCCCTCGTTTTCCCTGTCGCTGTGCTCCTCCTCGCTCCCAGACCCACTGCCGCTGCTGCTGCCGCTGGTCTCACTCTCGCCATCTCCACCCCAAGGCCGCTCCACACCGCCCACCTCCTGTCCTCCCTTGCGGTTCAGCGCACGCCGACCCGCTGACCCCCGATCCTGGCCGCGCGCCGCCTCGCCCCTCCGCGCGTTGCGGCCCTGCCGCTGCCCAACACGCCCCCGCTGGCACTGCTGGCGGCCCCCAGTACCTCCCCTTACTGCCGCTCCTCCTTCCTCCTCAGAATCGTCATGGCCGCTGCCGTCACTGTCCGCCCCCTCATCCACCACCCCTTCCACTGCCATAGGGCCCACCGTGACGCCGGACGTGCCCCCCTGTCCCGGGCCGCCCCGCCCCTGCTCCTGCTCCTGCTCCTGCCCCTGCTCGTGCTCCGCCTGGCCTGTGGAAACCCCCTGCGCCTGCTGCACCCGCTCTGCCTCCGCCTCCTGCTCTCCCACACGCCTGGACAGCTCGTCCACGCGCGCCCTCAGCTCAGCCATTGCCGTGCGGGCAGCCGTCAGCTCCTCCTGCGCGCTGCGCTCCATCGCCTGGGCCGCCTCGTAGCGGGAGACAGATGCCTGGGGACGGGGCCGAGCTGGTAATGACGGCTCGGTGTTACGTAGTGGGTAACTGTCCTGCCAGTAACTACAATGCTGCCTGTTCGCTCTGCGAAACTGCAAACGGATCGTGCACTGAATGCACGCGCCCATGCCAGAGCAAGGCGAGCACCATACGTAGTAGTCCGCGAACACATTGGGTCCGCGCACCTGCAAGGCCGTGCTTGAACCCTCCTTCTGGGCCCGAGCCGCTTTCAGCTCGCGCGCTGCCGCATCCGCCTGTAACTGCGCCTCGGCGACCTGCAGCGATGTTGGTACAACGGGCACAGGGTGTTTAGAGGTGGATGCCCATCCCCGTGCAACAGAAGCAAGAGCCCTAAATAGGCGGCACCGGGCCGTGCAAGGCCACGCCCCCGCCGCTCCCCAGCCCCGGCTCCTCACCCGCTGCTGCACCTCCCCGCCCTGCCGCTCCGCCGCCTGCCGCTCCGCCCGCACCCGCTGCTGCCTGCCCCGCGCCTCCTCCAGCGCCGCCCGCGTGACCGCCAGGGAGGAGGCCAGGCGGCGGGAGGCAGCGGACAGCTGCGACACGGTGGCGCGCGCCTGGGGACAGCGGGGTACACGTCGCGTTTCGAGAGGGGACGATGGTAAGCCGCCGCTACCACACCACTTGCGCAGTCAGGTACTGCTTTACTGCATCACAGGTGAGGGTTGTGTGAAAGCCATTTGCACAAGCGTGGATAGCCCGCAGCAACATGGCAGCACCTGGGCGTCCTCACCTCCTTCAGGTCACGCTCAAGGCCCTGCCGCTGCCGCACGAGCGCCTGCTGCTCCAGTGGTTGTTGCTGCTGCTGCCGCCCCCGTCGCCCTGAAGTGCCAGTTCCCGCCGGCCCCACCTCCGCATTGCCCCCCACACGCCCCGCTCCGCCCCTCCCCACCAGGCCCTGCGCGCCGGCCCCCTCCCACGCCGCTTGCTCCGCGGCTGAGAGCCTCTCCCCGGCGGCGGCTGCCTCTGCCCGCAGCTGCGTCAGCCCCGCAGCCGCACGCTCAAGCGCAGACTGCAGCTCCCGCACCGCCACATCGCCGTCCCCTCCTTCCGGGTTCTTGGGGGCTTGGTGACCCTGTGCGGCAACGGCCAGCGCCGACAGCTCGACGCCTTTCATGCTGGAGTCAACACCTTGGCTTTGTACAACACCTCGGCGCAAGAAAGATGTCTTGAACCCGCGTTGTCTAATCACATCACCTCTGGCGAAGGTGGTAACGTCACGGCATTCCGCCTGGCCACGTGTGCGTGCGTGCCCGGCGGTTCTTTAGCTTCTCGGAATGGTGCAGGACCGGTCTCACATCACAGACCGCTTCCTGTACATACATGCTGCTTCCGCTGAACGCTGCTGCCCGCTGACCGAGCAGTGGCATGTGGACAGCGCTGGCTGTCATGTGAGGCCGCCTGCGCGTGACCTTGCACAGCGCAGCCAGGCCAGCTTGAGCATTCGCGCCGTGGCCACGTGGGATGCGGTGCGAACATGCTGGCGGCAGGCTCCAAATCCAGACCATTGCGCCCATCCCTCGACTACGGTACAAATCCCACAACGAGTCTCCCAATCCAACCCAACTGAGCCGAGCTTTTGCGACCTCAGGGCAGCAGGCTGCTGGCCCCAGCGCCATACCAACCTGAGGGCCGTCGACCCCCGAGGAACAGACACCCACCTTTGACGGCTCCCGGTCGGATTGTCGTACGACACCCACCACCCCGAACATAGTGCATACGCGTGTGGGGAGCATACGTATGCTCCGTTCCTCTTGTACGTAATCAACTCCATGTGCCCTGTCCGCTAAGCCCTGGCCTCTAACCCCTGACTCCCGCCCGCTACACCGTACCTCTTTACTACTCGCAACTCCTTACTACGAGCATAAACCAGTTACCCCTTACATGGCATTCCCGGTAGGTTTGGTTTTAACCAGGGGACCCCTTCTGGTCGGGGACACTCCCGCGTGCCACGTGCGCACGCTGCCCGCACACCACTGCACACGTCCCTGGCACCCCGCCCACGAGCAGCTCCATCGCCCTTTCGACTCCACTGCCCCGACACCCCAACGCCCTCGCGGTTCCCCTCCACCCGCCACCCAGCCCCGCGCGCGACGCTTCGGTCCCCCCCAGCCCGGCAAAAGGGCGGCCACTTTGCTACGCGCCCCGCCTGCGGGGCGACCCCCGGCCGGGGCGAGGGGGGCACCTACGCACGTGTCGTACTGTACGGCTGGTAATGTACGGCTGTACGGCAATGATGAGCA